>PNEN01001726.1:0-50236 GCA_002933655.1 Cercospora berteroae
GCCCGCCCGTTCGTTTCTGCCAGCACCAGCACCAGCGAGCGACAAAACCGGGCGGCTCGTTGCTGCTGCTGCCGCCGCCCTGTGGCTGGTCCATACACGACTCTGAGCGCTCTCGCCCGCTGCAGGGACAACGAGCTCGAAAGCTCCGGCCCTACGAGCGTGTCGCAGGGCTGCAGGAACACCGACAGCGTGCATGCAGCTTGCGATATTCGACGCCAGGAGCACTACGAGAACCGGAGAATATGACACGCACGCGCGCCACGATGCAGTACGCCACGCGAGCCCTCCACATTGCACTGTACCCACGCGTGTACATGAAAGACAATCCTGGGCGTGGACCGTGCCGAAAAGCACCATGTTCGAGAATCGGACAGCCGAGCTAGCCCGTTTGAGCATCTCTCATCTCCTATCCTCCTGTCTTCATGCTGGGTCCATGCGATGACATTTCGCTGGGCGGCTGCATCCTTTCTTTCTCGTCTTCTTCCCAAGCGTTGCATCTTGCTCGCCGCATTGTTGTCTCTCATTATCCTTCTTCTTCGCCTGCTTGATACCTTGTCCTTCGCCCTTTGATTTGTTGACCTCGAGCCGCATACCTGCTGCCCATTTGCCCGTCGAGACCCAGCGGCCCCGGAATCCAGCACCCCCGGCCACCGTCTGCCGCCATCGCCTGCGGCTGCACGAGAGGAGCGAGCTCGAAAGAGAGATTGGAAGCAGGGTCGACAAGAGACGGGAGTGTACATACATTGGGCACCGAAAGACCATCTTGATTTCGCTCGAGCTGCGTGGGACACAGACTCTCGCGCTGCACTGTATCACTGTCATCACCGTCTTGTCGACACCACCGAGCATGTGAGTAGCAGTCTCTCGTCTTGCATCTCTCCAAAAGCGCGGAAGCACGGGCAATGCATCATCTGCAGGTCGGAGGCTGACAAGGTTCTTGTACAACAGTCGTGGGGACACTTGCGAGGCACCTTGCAAGTCGTGCACCACTTTCTAATTCTATTGTTTCTTACCAACCCTTTTGTGTGTCCGGTCGAGAGATCCGGACCTCCAACACCATCACCACGGCCGTGTTATCAGCAAATCCGCGGGACAGCCTCGTGCTCCCGCCTCACATGCTTGGCATGCAGAACGGCGAGAACATGGCATCTGGTCCGGCCTATGGCCATCGCCAGACCCAGTCCTTTGCTGTCAAACCATCCATGGGTCCTGATGAGAATGGCCTGCCACCGAGCTCGTTTCATCAGGCTCAGCCATCTCTGGGTGGCTTTGGAAACCGGCACACCAACAGGAATAGCATCCAGCCCATCAACACTGGCCGCATGAGCCAGAGCTACAACCCGCAAGACATGCCGACTCCTCAGACTGGCTACGACATGAACTTTACACCACTTCTCCCCACCAACTTGTTGATGGGCAGCCCCTTTCAGCCAGGCTCGCCGACGACCTTCCAATCCCCGCAGTTCCAGAGCTTCCCGACGCAATCCAATGGACGTGGTCACCAGAGCCAGATGAGCCAAGCCTTCGGACAGCAGCAGGTCCTGTCGCCAGGTGCGTACCAGCCACTTGGCTCGCCGCCGCTGCAGTCGTCGTCGTACTTTGGAAGTATGCAGTCGCCAACGACGGGCTTCAATGCTTTCCAAGGCCAACACCTCGGTGCGTACGGCACGGCAATGCATGGCATTTCTCCTGGCATCGTCTCTGGCACCAGCCGAACTGTCTATCTGGGCAACATCCCTCCGGACACTTCTGCTGAGGAGATCCTGGGCCACGTCCGGAGTGGGCAGATTGAGTCTGTCCGACTTCTCCCCGACAAGAACTGTGCCTTCATCTCTTTCCTGGATGCCAGCTCGGCCACTCACTTCCACTCAGACGCGATCTTGAAGAAGCTGTCGATCAAGGGTCAGGACATCAAGATCGGATGGGGCAAGCCATCCTCGGTGCCTACGTCAGTCGCTCTGGCAGTCCAGCAGTCGGGCGCATCCCGTAATGTCTATCTTGGCAACCTCTCTGAGGACGTCTCTGAGGAGGAGCTCCGCGAGGACCTCAGCAAGTTCGGCCCGATCGACACTGTTAAGATCGTGCGCGAGAAGGCCATCGGCTTCGTCCATTTCCTGTCCATTGGCAACGCAATCAAGGCTGTCACTCAGCTGCCACAAGAACCCAAATGGCAGGCCCCTCGTCGTGTGTACTACGGCAAAGATCGCTGTGCATATGTGTCGAAGACACAGCAGCAGAACGCTGCGCAGTACTTGGGCATTGCTCCAGGTTATGCGCACGTCCTGAATGGTGCTGACCGCGACCTCATTACTAATGCTCTCGCCCAGCAATCCGTCGCTGCTGCCGCCGTTGCGACCACCGCGGGCGGCGTCAACAACCTGGGCAACCGTACTGTCTATCTTGGTAACATTCACCCAGAAACCACTATCGAAGAAATTTGCAACGTGGTGCGCGGTGGATTGTTGCACCACATTCGATATATTCCGGACAAGCACATTTGCTTCGTCACTTTCATCGACCCAACTTCGGCAGCATCATTCTACGCCCTAAGCAATCTTCAGGGACTCATGATTCACAACAGACGCCTGAAGATCGGCTGGGGTAAACACTCTGGTGCACTGCCACCTGCCATTGCTTTGGCAGTATCTGGTGGTGCTTCGCGTAATGTTTACATTGGTAATTTGGACGAGACGTGGACCGAGGACCGTCTGAGACAGGACTTCCAGGAATATGGTGAAATCGAGCTTGTGAACACACTGAGGGAGAAGAGCTGTGCGTTCGTGAACTTTACCAACATTGCGAACGCGATCAAGGCTATCGAGGCTGTCAGAGGAAAGGAGGAGTACAAGCGATTCAAGGTCAACTTCGGAAAGGATCGATGCGGCAACCCACCGAGACAGATCATCAACAACCAGCACTTGCAACAGCAACAACAGGCGAGTGAAAATGGTGTGGGATCGCCCTCTCCAGTGAACGGTCTAGCACCACGGTCGCATAGAGCTCAGCACTCTGTCTCGCCTGCGAGCTCTGGTCCTGGTGGCTACAATCCTCTGCAAGGCCCGACCGCCTCGACGATCTTCAATACTGGAAGCAATAATCCACTGACCTTGTACCTTGCTGCAACCCAGCAGAACGCCCAGGCTGTCGCTGAACAGCAAGCCGCCCAGCTCCAACGCAGCTTGAGCCCTTCGGATTATGGAGTCCAGGCATCGTTCCAGCAGTCTCAGCCATCATCCGCCACCCACCTCTCCAACCAACAAGCATTCTACAGCTCACCCAACGAGGTGGCTGCTACACGATCTGCTGGTCTGGAGCCTCCTTCCCACAACCACTTTGGCCATGGAAGCCACCAAAGCGTCAACATCACGAATGGCATGCAGGCTTTGAATTCTTACTCGAACCAGGCGAGTCAAAGCAGTGCTTCACGAAGCGCTCATAACCGTGCCGTTAGCTTGCCCGCTTTCTCTCTCCAGGCTGCGCAGCAAAATCAGTCGCATCAGCTCTCCGGCCTGGGATACAGCGCTGAAGGCTACGGTCTTGGCGTGTCTCCAGGTCTGCCAGGCTGGGCTGAGGAAGAGGTGGCATAGAGAAAGGCATCCTTGCGCGTGGGTGTAGCAAATCTTCTTGTCTTGCATTACTATCATCAATTTTTTCAGAAAAACAACTAATACCTTGCCGCGCGATGTATGGCGGCCTACCTTTGTTAATGGCAGGGTCGCTGTGCTTGCGTCCGCTGTTCACTGGTGTTTTGGAGCAAAGCACACCGGTCTCTGGGAGACCTTTGGGATGGCGTGGGATTGGGCTAATCCGCCATCAGCAGCGTGTTGTACGCGTGAGTCTCAATCTTGGTATAACTGTCTGCACCGCTGTGGATACTGCGTTGTGAAAGTAGCATGAGCGATGCCGAGTCGGGAGGGATGGAGACTGCATGAACAGGATAGTAGGTAGTTCATCTCAATGGCAGATTGCAGTCGGAGGATACATGTATCTCATGTCCTGACCAAACATGCAGTGAATGCCACTTCCAGGCAAAAGATGTCATTGTTTGGTAATCGGTTGACTAAGCAGCTTCTTCACCTCGCAAGCACCTGCCGCTGTGCCACCTCGACATATACTCTGCTGTCCTCTCTGAAGCGCATACATTCTAACTTGACCCCGCAATTCGAACGTGGACTCGACACAAGGACTGATTTCACACCCGCATCAGCTGCACATCCATCCACCCGCATCACAAGATGCCCCTGCAGATTCTCAG
Source organism: Cercospora berteroae (assembly GCA_002933655.1). Lineage (NCBI taxonomy): Eukaryota > Fungi > Ascomycota > Dothideomycetes > Mycosphaerellales > Mycosphaerellaceae > Cercospora > Cercospora berteroae. Next base: position 4,256 of record PNEN01001726.1, read on the forward strand.
CGCTGACAATGTCAGCAAGATCTTGCACTCGTTCACCAAAGACGACATTCTTGAATTACAAGCTACTCTTGCTGATGCGCTGCATTGGTACAGCACATCCGAAGATGGGATCGACTGCTGCTCGGATTATCAGCCCGAGAGGACGGCTTTGAAGCGCAAAGATGGCTCCACGACCCTCTACCTGCCCGCCAGTGGAATCACTGGACAAGGCGTCAAAGTCCTGAACATTTTGCCGCCTGACAATGCTGGCTTTCCTGCTCTGTCTGAGACTGCATCGGATGGAGATTCTCGCAGCTCAATCAGCTCGGGCGATCGGAACGCATCGATCGCCAGCACGCAGTCAGAGCGATCAAGCACTTCATCCGTACCCACGTCAGTCAGCAAGGTGACAGACAGCACCGGCTATCTATCTCTCACTTCCAAGCCCGACCCTGATAAATCTGCCGTATCAACGATTAAAGGCTCACTCACATTGCTGGATAACGTTGGCAACACAGTCGGCCTCATCAACGCCGAAGAAGTAACTGCGTTCCGGACAGCACTTGCATCAACAATGCTCCTCAAAAAGCGACACTCGGTTCGCGACTTGACCATTTTCGGCGCCGGCAAACAAGCATATTGGCACGCACGTCTCGCTCTACTTCTCCGTGGGGACGAAATCCACCACTTGAACATCGTCACAAGAAACTTCGACAGTGCCCGAAAATGTGTAATGAGATTATACAACCCGCAACCAGATGATCCAAACTACATCAATCACATTGGCACAAAATACAACAGCAAGACAAAAACCAGCATTTTGACACCTTCCCATACGGAATATGGACGTTTATTGAAAGAATATGTCCGAGCTAGCAATGTCATTTTCTGCACGACACCTTCAACAACACCGCTATTTCCTGGCTCGTACCTCACAAATCCCGAAGGTCGCAAAAAAGGACGATATATAGCTTGCATCGGCTCTTACAAGTCCCACATGATCGAGCTGGATCCCACGATACTGCAATATGCTGTGGCTCCTCACCATGAGCATCGGCACATCCACAAGCGGCAGAAGGAAGGTGGCGCAATTCTTGTTGACACAGTTTCTGGGTGTTTGAAGAACGCAGGAGAAGTCGTTCAGGCTAAGCTTATGCCGGATCAAGTTGTCGAGCTTGGAGAACTTTTTATGCTGAAGCGTGATGCTGAGCGAAGGGCGGCGGAGAGAGGGGAGAAAGTGGATGTTGGGAAGGAGGGGTGTCAGTTGCAGGAGAATTCGGGGCTGAAGGAGTGGCTGTAAGTGACTTCTCTTGCTTTTATCTTCTGAACACGATCGCTAATGGATTTCTGCAGCACTCGAGGCAACGTGATATACAAGAGCGTTGGATTGGGGCTGATGGATATCGTGGTCGGCAACGAGCTTTTGCGAGTGGGCAAGGAGAAGAACATTGGACTGACTGTGGAGAATTTTTGAATGTTCGAATGCCAATCTGCTCATGTGGTGAAAGCTCACCACACGCTTTTATCGCCTCTCCAATTTGCTGTTCTCGCGTCGATGACCAGGGTTTTCGCACTCGGTGCCCTGGCATCTTCGCACACGCCAGAGAAAACGTCCACTAACCCCAATTTTAATCTGTGATCCATCCTACCTCCTACCCAGGGGAAGCCTTTCCCACTCGTTCACCGCTCATCTCTCTCCCTCAATACCAACCACTGAGCCAACCAAGCGACCCCTCTCCCATCACATGAAAAGTCCCTGTCTCTTGGGACGACCCTTGACCTGGCAGTACTTGGGGCAACGATCGTGCATGCACGACAAATTGGCGCAGACTTTGTTCTCTACGATCGTGGTGGCTTCGCATTTGCAGCAGGTCCAGCGGGGGGCCCAGTCCCTGATATCACACAATTGTCAGCACGAAGCTCGAAGGGCCGAGAAAGTACTAGTAATACTGGGAGGATATGTTGGGTTGTACTTACCACGGCACAGCTGCCCTACTGCTCATCTTTCCAGCCTCGCACCATTGCAGACCATCTGGGAGGTTGGGGTTGTAGACTGGAGGGCGAACGAAGACGGGAACGTTCTTGGGAATGAAGGGCTTTGTGTTCAGCGGAGCGGGCTTCTCGGCTCGAGCTTCGGCTGCCGCGGCGCGTTGTTTGGTGTGGAAGCCGAATTTCTTGACGGCTTTGGAAGTCAGGGAGGAGGAGCTGGTTTCGGTTGAAGCTGGTAGAGGAGTGCTCTTTGATGGTTTGGTGGGGCCGACTGTGTCTTTTGGAGGTGGCGGTGGTGGGACGCTCGAGTCCTGCTTGGAATCTGAGTCGGTGGGAGATGGTGATGGGGTGCCCTTTGGCTGGTGGGTATACTCTGGGTCGGTGAGTGCGTCTGGGGAGATACGGCGCAGGTTCTCGGCGGTCTGTGGTGGCACAGGCAAGTCTTCGGCTGGAGAACGTGGTGCAGAGCGAGGTGATGGAATGCGAGTTGGGCTCTCGTCGCCTTTGCCAACCTTTCTGATGTTCAATGCTGGAACTTGGAGCCCGTCATTGCGTGGCTTGATGGCGAAATCGCGCGCGCTCACGTCGTCGAGCTCTTCTTGCTGTGACTCGGCCACTGATGGACGGCGGCCGCCATATCTCGTGATGCGACGGTTCGAGTTCTCCGTCTCAGCTGGCTTGTCTTCCTCGAGTGGCTTGGCCATATCGTCGCCGTCTGTGTCAGTGACGACGATCTCGATCTCGCGACCACGAACTGTTACGCGCTTCGTCTTTGGTGGCGGATCTCTTCCAGTCTCGCCAATGGACAACTCGAACAAGTCACGGTCCGAGATCGGATCACGCTTGCTGACGCGGGAACTCAGTGGTTTCTGTGGCGGCGGAAGAGCAAACTTCGGCACTTGAAGCTTGCCTTTGTTTTGAAGCGGGTCTCGCTGGTTGGAGCTTCTTCCACCGGAACGGTCGAGTGAATAGTCGTCGACAACCAATGGGGTGACTGGAGTTGGGCGTCTCCTACTGCTTTCGACGAGGGGGAGCGGAGGCCGGCGATTGGAGCTTCTTCTGCCGGAGCGGTCGAGTCGATGGACTTCGACGGGCTCTGGTACTGGAAGTTCAGAGAGTGGTTCGCGGGTGGTGTATTTGGCGACAGGCTCTGGTGCTGGAGGTCGAGAGAGCGGCTGACGTTTGCCGGTGGTGAGGTTGGCGGCGCGAGTTTGACGGAGAGTGTCTTCTCGAAGTCGACTGAGGGCTTCGTCGCTGTTGGAGCGCTGCAAGCTGGTCAGTTCAACTTCTTCCGTCTTCACTGCCGGAAGCGAAGTCTTTCGGAGCAGTTTATGTAGTGAGGGCGCCATCTTGCACAATCTCGCTTTGGCAGGCGAGTTGTGAGGTGGAGTTGTTTGTGAGCAAAACGAACTGCGAATGTGAAGACATTGGCCCTCGCTGCGCGCTGACAGGGGTTACCTGCTGCCTTCAACTTTAGCGGGTGAAGTTAAGCGGCTTCAGTTGCAACGGTTTCGACAAACATCAACTCTTCGGCGCAGCGCCGTGCTTGTATTGGTTGTGGGATGTCGCGCCGAACTTATCGCCTTGCTACTCACAAGGTCAGTGATCAATCTTGTCCACCCTGCTGCGAGAATTGTGAATCTTGTGAGCGAGTTCAGCTTCTCGGCGAAAACAGCATATTATCGGATTAAGTCGTTACATCCATCGACACCTACAAGCACAAGGGTATCGTCAAGAAAGCCGCATCCGAGTTGAGAGTGCTGGTCAGGTCCTCCATCCTCGGCATATCGTAACAAGATCTCTGAGCAAATCGTTCTGTCGTCCAAGCATGTATCCAATGCCGCAAGAATTTCGAAGCCAGCTCCTACAAAGTGAGCTTGTATCCACTCCAACCAGCAAGGCCCCAAATGACGAAAGCCAGAGGCTGGCTGATTGCGTATCCATAAATGCGACCCTTTCCGTCCTCTTTCGAAGCGTCCGTATATCCCACGGCGTATATTATCCTTCCAACGATCCATCCAATGCCGAGGTATGTCGAAGCCATGGGGTACTCGACACCCGCGATCAGCATAGCTAACGCCGTCGATGGCTGGTATTCGAGGTAGTTGTAGTGGGCACGTTGCTTGCAATTGAACATGTGCATGGCCTGCATATGCTGCTTGTCCACAGCCTTGTCCATATCACCGCTGTCTGCAAATGCCTTGGGGGCCTTGATTTGCGCCGGTTTGCGACTCATACCGGCTCGTGCACCATGCCAGAAACTAAGCTGTGCTGTTGTGAGTTTCGACTTCGAGGACGTTCGAAGCGGTCTGGACTGACGAAGAAGGTGAAGGCTGTTGTAGCAACAACGTAGCTGTACGTGTACGCGTCAGCCTGGTGGTCTTGCCTCCTCCTCCAGGCAGATCTCACCCATATTCCTTGGGGACTGTAATCGTGGACGACATGTTGCTGGAGGTCTCTTCAAGCTGTCTCGGAGTAAGTCTGCAGAGAGTGGAGAAAGTGTCAAGTGTTTAAGATGTTCCGCAAGGTTTGCGCATCGGAAGGATAAGTAGGACGGAGAGTCAGGCTGAGAACTCTATTGTGCTATCATCAACGGCCGGCTTCCAGACGCTTTCAGCAGCCAGGAATGCCGCTAGCGATTGCGAATACTTGCCCTCATCTCAACTGAGCTGCCGATCTCTCTTGCGCGCATGCACTGGTGGAGCTATTTATACGGGAGCGTGCTCGCGCCATGCCGTCGAAGGCAGCGCTCTCGTGCGGCGCGAGGGCGCACATTGGCGGCTGTCGACACGACGCGGCGCTTCTCGTCTGGGGCCCTCTGCCTCGGGTCTTGCGATTCGGGATGCTGTGCAGCAGAACCTTCCCGCCGGCATCACCATGTACCGGCTGCCTGCAGATGAGACACTGCTCGCTGGCGATGCGTTGGGTCGTTTGCGAAGACTGTTGGCTGTGGAGCGAAGTGGGAGAGGAGAGTTGTGAGAAGCGAGCGGTGGAGCAATGAGGGCAAGGATGCCAGTCTGGATCAGGAAAGAGGCAGACCGCAGCTCATCTCCGTCTCTATTGTTCCAGTCACGCGGCTCGCAGCCTCTCGACTACATCTGTGATCAAGTGGAGAGCGCATATCGCAGCTGTTGTCATCTCGAAGCCCACAGGTCACCAGCCTCGCCGGCGCCGCACGTGTGGGCCACGGTGTGCGCGAGCTCGCTTCTCTGGACCCGCAGGCAGAAGACGATGCCGAACACAGCATGCAGACCGGCGGTGAGGTCTAGAGAATATGCAAGGACGGGATACATGTAGCAGTAGCGCGACCTGGATGTCGTGTAGGCACGCGTCCTCGCTACATGCAGCTAGTCAGGTACCATGCAGTGACGAAGACTCTCTGCGCGAGCTTCTTGAAATCTACCACAGACGCGGCAAATGACAGGCACACCGTCCTGACAACCTTAAGTCTCGGAGAATGACCACTGCCACGGGTTTCAGGAACATCTGAAGCTTTCGCGATAGGGCTTTAGGGCTTACACGTTCGAAGCAGGAATATTGGGTGATTGCACCATTCTCATACCGCTGAGCATCCGAGCTGCCAAGCATACAAATGCAAGAAAGATGAGCCTATGGCTATAGTGTCCACAGTGCCTAAGGTAACACGACGTACTGCAGCGTAACGCGGAGAACATTCGTCCGATCTTTGTAGCACCAAGGCACGGCGTTCCTCCACGTGGAATCCGGTAAACATCGGGGCTGACGGATACTTGCCTTACGGTGTTTGAAAATTGAAGCCAGCAGTCTATCCGGAGCTTGAGCCATTAGAGGAGTGTCTCGGGAGAATGTGAGTCGTTCCAAATCATTGCGTGGTACATTCCTGGTGCGATAGTACCGTGCGAGGCAGGCCTGTGCCGAATGATAGAGTCGGCTTCGTCTGCCATATGCCGGAGCTCGCGTTCCGCGAGACGGCGTACACCTATAGCGATTCGCCATGCCTGAGGTCTAGGTGACACATTAAGGCCAGCGTTGCCACCCATCTTCCTGGGTTCAGCCGTGGAAGAGCGTACGTGATGTCTCTGGGCATCTCATGCCCAGTTCAATTGTCGCTTCCGGTCCAAGTCATGCCTTGCGTTTGTGCAATCTTGAAGCCCGCTACCGCGAGACTCCTCGCCTGATAAGTCTCGACTCCAAAGCTTCCTCAACCTTCATGCCGGCCTCCAGTCCCATTCGTCCCGTTAACACCATTAACCTCCCCTTCTCCCTCCCCAAACCCCTTCTCAGTAAGCTCTCTCAACAATCCCGCCACAGCCCTCGCATTCTCATCAGTTTCCTGTTGAATCTTACTCTCACCAAGCGTATTCAACTGTCCAAACAGCCACATTTCCTGCATTTGCCGAATAAGAGTTTGGACTTCTTCTGCGCCGCGGATCTATACTCCATCGTTAGTACGCGACCTCATTAACAGTCACACGATAGAGCAAGAACACAAAAACGAAGAGAAGATCGCAGTAGATGGGCTGTGCAAGTCGCGTGGAATGGAACGTCTTACAAGTGCCGCGGTTTCTGCTTGAAGTTGATATTGCGCAGTGGCAGAGACACCGCGATCGGTGCTTTTTACCTGCGGTTTGACGCGTCAGAACGTTTGGAGATGTATGTGTTTCAATTTGGTATCGTACTTTGGCGAGCGCGACGAGATTGGTGAAGCGGCGCAAGAGGTTGCTCTGTAATCTGTCGATTTCATTTTGCATGCCCTTTGCGCTGCGAAGTGATGAGTCCATGTTGGCAGTCGGACTTGATGTGATCAGAAGATCCGATTGCGCATTGTAATTTGAAACGTGTGAACAAGTCTGCAGGATTGAATGTCATGAAGGTTGGTGGAGTAAAAGTAGAGTTAAACCACGAACTGAGGTTGGGGGACTGCCAAGCATCTGAGCGGGACACATGAACTCGAATAACAAGCACATGGTGACAGACGAGAGGAAGAGCATGTATAGGCGCAAGGAGTATGGTATGATGTACTCGTATGAAAGCCGAATTAACTAAGCCACCGCATACACCAAAGAGAGGAGTTCACATTCTGATCAGACAAGTTCTGTTACGGCCAGACATCAACGTGGAGTCAAGAGTCTCCCCTTACTCGTCGTCAGATTCCTCTTCATCCGACTCTGCGTTCTCGAGCCACTCGAGGAACTTTTCGGCACTCTTGCGAACCTTGCGGGAGGTCTGCAAATCGACGTACTTCTTGCTGGCCTTGCCACACCAAGCCTTGAGGTTGTCGTCGGAAACGAGGTCGTTCTCGTACACCTTGAGCAGGATAGCGCTGACCGATGGGATGAGGTTTGGCTTGTCAATGCCGACGAAACGCTCGATACCACCCAAGAACGCCTTCTCGTGGCGGTCAGAGGTGATCAACTTCTTGAGCATGGATGCACGTCCCTCAATCTGCTTGACAATGCTATCGTCAAAGATGCACTGCGCAAGAACAGCTGGAGTGCGGTGCTTGCTCTCGACGCCGAGCTCCTTGGCCTTCAGGTAGATGTCGACATCCTTGACTTTGGAAACGCCTCCTTCCTCCTCAGCCTTGCTTTCGATCCACTTGCCAAGCTCTTCATAGGCGTTGTCGCCGCCTTCTCCGTCTTCGCCGTTCTCGATGACGAGGCTAGCCTTGAGATCGTCAGGCAGGGCCTGAGCACGAGCCTTGACGGCGGCTTCAGACATGTCCACGGACCATTCAACTTCCTTCTCCTTGACTTCGGCGAGTTCCTTGGCCTCGGCGTTGATTTTCCTAGTTAGATCATCGTCGCTGGCGTTGCCCTCGTCCTCAGCTTCGTCGTCGACAGGGTCAGAGCCGCTGTCACCGGGGCTGCCGTCCTTCTCAGCCGTGCCGTTGCGCTCGGCCTCCTTGCGGGCCTTGCGGTCTGCCTTTTTGGTGGACTTGTCCTTCTTGCCCTTCTTTGGTGCATCCTTCAGAATGTAGCCCGACAGCTTGTGGCGCAAGTCAGCCTTGCTGATCTTGCCGCAAGCCTTGCAGTCGAACAAGATCTCGCCATCCTTGATGTTGACGACGGTCTCTGGGTTCTTGCATTCCTTGCACAGGACGAACTTGTTGATGAAGCCATCAAGGTAGTCCTGCAGCTTGCTTGCCTCATGAGCGCCGTTGATGATCCAGCGGTCATCTTTGGGGTCGATGTTGGTCTGAGCGCCCAGCTCGAATCCGAAGTACTTGATGACATAGTTTGGTGGGCGTGCGAGTTGATGGGCCACCTGGCTCAGGTTGACGATGACGGTCTTGATGCCGTTACCCTTGCCCTCTACCTTGGACTGGATGCGCTCCATCTTGTAGCGGTAGAAGGGATCGGCGACATCGCGACGAACGTTGACAGTGGCCATGGTTGCAGTATTGGTGAGGAGGAATGGGCAGGTGGAATAGCGTGCCGAGAGCGATGTCTATGTTGTAGGCCGAAGAGACATGCGGTAATCGGGAGCAAGCGTTTGCTGCTACCGTGCAGTAAGGCGGTCGTCTTTGTGGAAGACGGTTTGGCAGGAGTGGGTTCTTTCAACTAGAAGAAAAGTCTCAGACGGAGAGTCAGCCGTTGTTGCGCTCGTGGCCGCTACTACGGGGTCTTCGCGTTATGCGAAATGGTTGCTGCACAGGCGGCGGATCGGCTGGAAAGGCGTTGGCGTGGGACGAATACATAAACCCTGTGCTCTGGACGGGAATATGGATCTGGATTGGCAAGAGTCCTCGGAGGATGAGTATGGTGATGGCGGGTGGGCGACGGAGGCTCGCCGGCTGTCAGGAGGGCGGTTTGCTGTTTGCTGGAGCAAGTGTCAATGACGGCTGCTGTGCGCAGGACCAAGGCGTGTGGTGCTGATGCAGGATGCGCGTGGTCGTGGGTGGTGATGTTGGAGGAGAAGGAAGGAAAGAGGAGGGCGAGTGGTGGTCAGTTCTAGTTAAACTTGGTGAGGGTCCGGAAGTCGGCCGGGCGCCACACAACGGGCCTTTTTTCACACACGTGCTCCTCCAGGCCACACGACTCCACCGCGCAATACAATGCCCTTTTCGCCTTGTCTTCGGCGTGCGTGCATATCGCTTCGCCTGTCCGGTCGGCTCTACATCTCAGCGCTCATCGCATCGCAGACTGTGCTGCTATTGTTGGCGTGTATGTCCTTTGTCTGGCTTGCTGCCTCGACGCGCACGCCTACCACCGGCACGCGTTGCCCGCTCACTCGGCGCCCGAAGTGATCCAATCTGCCGTTGCCCGTCGTTTTGCCTGCACGTACGCGCAGTGACCCCTCTACATCCTCAACATGCTTTGCGCCGGTGGGAGTCCGTCGCAATGCAAGCAGGAAAACTAGAACTTTATGGAAAGCGCTTTCTGATGATTAACATCCCGCAGCACGTCACGACTTGCATCTCGGCTAGTTAGTGAGCAAAAAGCTCGAGTAAGTTTTATGCGGCCACATGCCGTTCATTGGCACGACCAACATCGACACACCTCCGAAGAGCTCTGAGTCATGGCGCCGCCGAACGTGGACTACACTCTCTACCTGGTGACTGACTCCACCCCTGCCATATTGGGTGAGAAGGACCTGGTGCAGGTGGTGAAGAATGCCGTAGCAGGAGGTGCGTACATCCATTTTGTCCGAGAGGGCTCTTCTTATGCTCGCATCAGGCGCAACCATCATACAGTACCGCGATAAGACATCAGAAACCGCAGACCTCGTACGCATAGCGAGGCAGCTACATGAAGTCACTCGGGCGGCCGGTGTGCCACTGCTAATCAACGATCGCATCGATGTTGCGCTGGCTGTTGGCGTGGAAGGCGTACATATCGGCCAGGACGATCTGGACCTGAAGACCGCTCGTCGAGTACTCGGCCCTGATGCAATCATTGGCGTGACCGCGAATAGCGAAGAAGAGGCCATCATCGCTGCCAAAGATGGTGCCGACTACCTCGGATTGGGAACCGTCTTCGCAACGCCAACAAAAGACAACACCAAGTCCATCATCGGGACTGCCGGTGTGCAACTCATTCTTACTTCTCTGGCAGGGAAAGGGCTCAATGTCAAGACGGTCTGCATCGGCGGCATCAATGCTTTGAACGTCCAGCGAGTCTTGTACCAGACAGCATCAGCACAAAAGCAGCTCGACGGGGTTGCTGTTGTGAGTGCTATAGTCGCAGCAGACGATGCCAGACAAGCTGCCTCCCATCTTCGAGAGCTCGTACGCAAGCCTCCGTTGTTCGCCGCCAGCAGCTCAAGACCAGTGCTCTCCCACGAGGACCTTCGCATCAAAGCGCCAGAACTCATCAAGCGGATGGCTGGCAAGAAGCCTCTGTGTCACAACATGACGAATCTGGTCGTTCAGAACTTTGCCGCCAATGTCGCTCTAGCTGTAGGTGCTTCGCCGATCATGTCGAACAATGGGCTCGAAGCATCAGACCTGGCCGGCCTTGGAGGTTCGCTCGTGATCAACATGGGCACGGTGACACCTGACATGCGGGACAACTATCTGAAAGCATTGGCAGCATACAATGCTGTGGGAGGGCCGACGCTGTATGATCCTGTAGGTGCTGGGGCCACGCAGCAACGGCGCGATGGTGTGAAGACACTTCTGGCTGGTGGCTACTTCACAGTCATCAAGGGCAACGAAGGCGAAGTACGTACTGTCGCCGGTGCTACAGGCTTCCAACAACACGGCGTCGACTCTGGAGCCTCACAGCTCTCGCTTGATGAGAAGGTCCAGCTAGTCAAGGCTACAGCGGCAAGAGAACACAACGTTGTTCTTATGACCGGTGCCACAGATGTGATCTCAGATGGTCAGCGAACGCTAACAATAAGCAATGGGCACGCCTTACTTGGTGAGATCACCGGAAGTGGCTGCACCCTCGGCACCACCATAGCAAGCGTCCTAGCTGTGGAGCGAGAAGACCCATTACTTGCTGCAGTGACGGCTATATTAATGTACGAGATCGCTGGCGAACGTGCTGCTGTTCGAGACGATGTGAGGGGACCTGGAACATTTGTGCCAGCGTTGATCGACGAGCTGTACAGAATAAGACAGGAGAGTGTTCAAGGCAATGCCACTTGGGCTGAAGCAGCAAAGATAGACATCATATAGACGTTGGAGGAAATCATATCCAGTGGTCGGCATTGAACCCGGCTTAGTCAGCGATGCTCCAGCTCCCGTCTGCTTGGGCAACTTTACTTGCGACTCGTCTTTCGCGCCACGCGCCGATTGAGCTCCTCAACATTGATTCACTAACGAATAGACGCATACCATGGCGGAAGTGTAGGACCCTCCTCGATTCTACATTCACATGACACCGCTGACAGCCGTGTTCAGCGTTGAGTCCGCGATTGCTCTCCCAGAGCCGGAGGACCTCGCCGAGCCGGGAGACAACAGCTTGAAGCGACGACAGTCCGAGGACGCAGACACCGAGAGTAGCAGCAAGCGGCAGCGGACAAGCCCTGGTAAGACATCACCGAAAACGAAGGGAAAAGAAGAAGTCGTATCGTCGGCCGCGCGACCACGATCACTTACACCTGTCGAGTCCAAGAACGAGGATAGCAAGGCGCAGACGCCAGCGGAAGACAGCAAAGATGCTCGCAGAAGGGGCTCAGCGAAGGGCGCGGACGAAAAGCAGCGCAGCAAGAGGTTGTTCGGAGCACTGTTAGGGAATTTGAACCGGCCCAGTGATAGAACATCAAAGAGACGGGCGGAGATAGAGCAACGGAAGAAAGCTGAGCTTCAGAAGCAGGACGATGAACGCCTCGAGGATCGACAGAAGGGGCTCGAGCGGCTAGCCGTCCAGCGTAAGAAAGAGCAGATCAATGTTGATGAGCGCGATGTGAGTATTACGGACAACGAAAGGCTGGAGTGGGGAGACTGACAGAGGCCAGATGCATGTCCGGCACAAGAACCTGCTAAGCAAGGCAAATTTTCTGCAGACAAGAGCAGAGCCAAAGCTTGTACGTACTATGCCTGGCGCAAAGGATTCATCCGCTAACTAGAGGCAGTACTATCGACCATGGGATCTTTTGTCTGATGAGGAGGATCTCGTTGAGCAGCAGATCAAGGATGCACAGGCTCAGATCGACCGAGAGCTCGTTGAGTGGGAAGACGAGAAGCAGAGGCGTTTGAACGAGTTTGAAGAGTCAAAAGGTGCGTCTTGACCAACGACTATTAGGTACACAACTCAGCAGCTGACCTCTGACCAGCTTCTCGGGACACGAACGAGACACCACCGAAACCTGATACAAATCCCGCGAACGACGAGGAGCCGAGCGACGCCGACTCGCTCAAAGCGAAACAGAATGGAAAGACTAATAGTCCACTCCAGCGTGATGCCAACGCCGATGCCGATGTTGCCGGTGCTGAAGAAGCTGACAAGGCAACGGCCGAAACAAAAGATTCAGTACGAGCATCACCACAACCCGCGATCAACACGGAGAATGAGAAACAAGAAAGAAAACTCGGAAAAGACACACCGGAGGAATCTGGCGCAGTGCAACAGACCCAGGATGAACAGAACGACAAACCCGATAACGCCCCAAACCGGGACGGTGACGAAGAACCTCAGACTCAGAGCGACGTCAAAGAGGACAAGGAAGACATTGATGATGATGGAGACCATATGGTTGAAGGAGACGAAGACAACGTCATCTATTAATGTGCCTTCGTCGACTGGTTACTACCGAATTCTTGATACCATCATTTCCGATCGCCAGATGTTCGATGTAATAAAAAGTATCAACGCTGCACACAGGCGGACTTGGCCGTACGTGACTTCGCATTTGCACTCGTGGGCCGCGAGCTCGCCGTTTCAGCAAGTACCCATCACATGAGTTCGTATTCGTGGAACGCTGATAATCTGTAGTTTCCTCAGATGCCAGCTCCACTCCTCCTTTCCATTTCTATCACTTCTGAACCCCAGGAATTGACATATACGCCATTTTCTCTGAAAGGCATCTGCTTTGGCGTTACGGCATACGGTCCGATGGTGGCCTCGAAATACCACGAGTCTTCAACAAAACCGTTGCATCATCATGTGCCGCCAGAGCAGCGTTCGGAGCCCGGTTCGTGTGGCAATCAATGTATGCTTGGGCTCCATCATCACTGATGACACGTCAAATCCTCTTGCGAGCAGGAAGCTGTGCATTTGCTTCGAGCGAATGGATTGTGGCATTCGAAGCGGTCTCCTCGTTCCAAGGGCCGATGCCAATGGCAACGGGAACGGCGCTGCCTTCGAGGACGCGTCGAGATTTCGCGTCGCGACAGAGTTCGATCAACACTGGAACCCTGCCAACCCTTCCCAAAACGCCATGATGTATCAGGAGACATGCATCACATCCTCTTGACCAAGGCTACGGGACCGTCGAATTGATGTCGTCCTTGCACCACATAGGTAATCATGGCGAAAGCCATGACTGCCGTGAAAATCACAGGTGCCCAGTTGAAGGACTCGGCGTCAACCGGAGTGCTATTCGGCCAGAAAGTCCAGAAGCTGGCGAAGATGGAATAGCATGTGGCCATGATGTTGATCGGCAGACCCAACTTGCCCAAGGACCATCTTGCGGTTGGGAGTGAAGCCGGATCACGAAACTTCTTGAGGGCGATGCATGTTATCGAGATGGCGTACGAAGCCATGAGAGCCGAGAGTTGCAATGACAAAATCGCGTTGAAAGCTGCGTTTGATCCGAGATTGATGAGAGATAGCAAGACAGTGCATACGAGCGTCAGCAATGTTGCATTCACCGGGATATGCCATCTTGTGTTCATTCGCGATATCCAGGAAGAGAATGGTAGTCCGCGGTCTCGGGCCAAACTCCAGGCTTGTCGAGCGCAGGTGGCGGTGAAAGAGACATTTCCGACCAGTAGACACCAGACTGTTACAACTGTCAAGATATTGATGCCGATGTTGTTCTCTGGCATTGCCAATTTGAACACGTAGAGGAAAGGATAGCCGGTGGGATCATTCAGTGCGTCTTCTACTGATGGGATCGCGAACAGCAGTGAGACGAGAAAGACCAGTCCGGTCGAGCCATTGATGTAGAAGGTCCACATCATCGATCGGGGAACGGAGAGACCTGCATCGCTGACTTCTTCGGCCATGTGTGCTCTGAAAGCGCGTCTAAGTCAGCAGCGGTCGGATGATGTATCCCATGAATCCACTCACGCTGCATCTGAACACCCAAGAGAGGCGATCGCGTTGATCTGGCCCACCATCAAACTGAGACCCATCGTCGGCCACCCTCCCGTATTAGAGAACTCCCACAAGACTTCCCTGGCGGGCGGATGAGGCGCCAGCACCCACAAGACCACAACAACGGCAACGAACCCCGACAGATGCAAAACCATCGAGATGTTATTCAGGATCGGAAAGAATTTCGAAAAGAAGATGTTGAAGATCCCGGAAACGACAACCACGGCGAAAACGCACATGGTGCTCTGCCAATTCGATGCTGTGTATCTGTCTGGATAGTTGACCATTGCGAGAGACTGGATGGTTGTGCCCGCTAGGAAGAAACCTGAAGCGTTGCCGGCTTGGTATGACATTGTGGAGAGCCAGCCTGTGGTGTAGCTGAGGAATTTCTGGTATTTCTCTGGTGCGAGTTCGCTCACCCCTGCGAACAAGAGGTCAGCTATGCAGCCGGGAGCCAAACGCAGACTCGATGATTCTTACAATGATACTGGGCTCCTGCTGTCGGCGCCATACTCGCCATCTCCGCCATGCTCGCGATGATCAGCCCACAGCCACCGAGCGTCCAGATGTAACTCCAGAACAGACCAGCTCTGCCACCATCGACAAGCCCTTGCGTATTCGCTGTCAGCAAGAACTGCCACGTCGCCATGATCACGCAAGTGAAGGACAGAATCGAGAATTGCCGAAAGACTCTGCGCATTTCTTGTCGCTTTCCCATGCGCGACATGTCCCGGAAGTCGAAAGAAGTCATTCGTCCAGGATGGGACATATTGTTCGTTCGTCTGTCCACTTCATCGAGCTGGTCTCGGATGGCCTTGGTCGTCCTCATGCTTCCGATGCGCGGCTCGAAACTCTCTTGCACGTAGGGTTGGCTCTTTCGAGCGGAGAACTTGGATTCTGGGGGCTTCATTCCGAAGGAGAGTCGTCCTTCTGCTGGGGTGTGCGACATTTTGGGTCTCCAGTACAACTTGGAGTTGAATTTTGAGCTTGCACTGGAGCGCGGGGCGGAAAGGCTCTTGACAGGCGCACTCGATGGCGTGCAGCAAGAGAAAAGTGTGTCGCGCTCTCCTCGCATTCCCACGGGAGAGCTCGAGATGCACGAAGTGAACACAACGACCATCGTCGCAAGGTGCTCGACTCTCGGGTCTTGCATGACCCGCAGTGGTTCGCCATTCGTTGCTCCACCTGTTACTTGCAGCCGCATGCTCGGCACGCTTGGAGGTTCAGACGGACGAAGGGTGCAACGCAGTGCCAATATGGCGGGTGCGGTGTGTGCGGCACATGGCCATGCGGAAGTGGCTGATGACTGGACGTGTTCGATGGGGGACTGCATTGGCGAGATGCGTGGACCCGTTGACCAGTCCGCCTCACCCAGGAGACGGGAGCGGTCGGTCAGACTTTGCGGAAAGAGATGCTCCGGGGGGTCGCACGATTGCTTGCGACACCGCGGCATATGCCATCTGCAGAGCGCCCGTCTCGTGAGCAAGATCGATCCTTCCTGGCGAGCTGGCTATCCCCTCCGACATCACATTGAACACTGTTCCGCGTCCAAATATCTAGCGCTGTAATGACGTTGTCGCTGGCACGATCAAAAAGGCGACGTGCATACAAGCAACAAGTGACGAAACGCCAGTGGCATATCTGGAGCGTGCCAAGCCCTGGCACAAGACCCGCATCCATTCGGAATCACCGCTGAGCACGCGGTGAGCGGAAGCGAGCACCGTCGTACAGCGGGGAGCGGCCAGCATTCCGAGCGACATGTGGTCTTCAGCCAGATTACTATGCCTGCGGTGGCAAATGGCAAGTTCCGAGCGCGATCGACCACAGAAGGACGGGGATACAACATCCCGGGCGCCCATTGCCACTCGGACCGCTTCCATGCGATCCTCCCGTTGCTGGAGAGCCTCATTGTTCCATCGCCGTCGTCAGACGCCGGACGGGGGCTGCTCCTGGTGCTGCTTCAATCCTAGAATGACACGGGATCGCGACCCAGGCAACCAGCATGGATAGCGCAGCGGGAAGTCTTCCTTCTCCATCAGTTCAACACTGCGCGGAGGTTTCCCAGACCATGGCATTCAATGGTGGAGCCTGTTCATCTCGGGCTATCACCGCGGCGCAAGCCTGATCGTTGTGCGCAACGCCTTCTGTGCTCTCGATCTTCCATGACGCATGGCGCTCTCCCACGACAGCAGCTGCACGGCAAAGTGAAATCGAGCGTCAAAGAAGCTCATACAAGGCCTGCCCCTCACACGGTATCCTCATAGATACTCGACATGGCCGGTGGCTTCGACAGCAGCGGCGACAGTTCTCCCACACAATGGTCTCCTGGAACACGATATTTCGTCCGCATAACCGACGACGACCATAGCGGCTGGCTGTGGATAATCACTGTCATGTCACTGATTTACGTCCTGGTCGCTTTCGTGGTGCGATTTATTGTTAAATATGGTAAGAACATGTCCGGCTTCAGTTTTGATAATTGCTAAGCTGACAATTGCTAGGTTTGTAAGAATGATTGCATCGTGTTGGCCGCAGTATACTCTCATCTAACCTTTTGCGCGCAGATATGGCTACGATGACTGGGCACTTTTGGCATCCACGGTCCTCGCCGTCGGACAGTACATCGCTGTCCTGTTTGGCCTCAGCCATGGACTGGGCAAATCGACGCGGCTACTTTCAGCGACGCAGATTGACAAGATTGAAACAGTATGCTAGTCCGGCCTCAGGATCAAGTGCAAATGCTAATCGCAGCAGTCCAATTCGGCTCACGTCTTTTTGTTCTTCCTGGCACATACCATGTCGAAGATCTCGACTGCTCTACTCACGCTCAAACTATTTGAAACAGGCAGAGCCCGAAGCTTGCTACTATCAAGGAGTTTAGTCATTCTCTCTGCAATATATGGAGTGGGCAGCGTCTTGACTGCTGCTATCAATTGCCAGAGCCCATCAACTCCACAACCTGACAGACGTTCATGTCCAAACTTGGTATGTACTCTACAACAGCCATCTGCAAATTATTCTGACAAGCTACGACTCTAGCTGCTTCGCTGGCAGATCAGTCTCGGCCTCGATGTTGCCACCGAAACTTTGCTAGTAGTCGTTCCGATGATACTTCTAGTTCGAATCCTCAACAAGCGCTCCTCCAGGATCACTGTAGCAGCCATCTTCGCTTGCAGACTGCTCGATATCGTCTTCGCGGGGCTCAACTTCTATCAGATTACCGTGCTTCGGAATACCAGCGACTATGGTACGGGCATCATACCTCCCATTATCTGGATGCAGGCGGAACTACTGTGGTCTATCATATCAGCTTCACTGCCTTGTCTCAAAGCTTTTATGCGGCCATTCGACAAAGTGGGCGAGCATACTTGGCGCTCGGGCCAAGGCTATTCAGCATCACGTTCCGGTGGGAGCTTGGGGCCAAAGCGAGTCTCGAAACAAGGAGGAGCCGTGGCCCATGACGATATCATGCTCGAGAGATACATGCCCAACCGTCCGAGCTACAACAACCAAATTCCTCCCCAGCCTGAAAACGAGCACGGATTCGTGAACCCCGGCCATTATTCGTCGACGACGTGTGCGTTGGAAGAAGATCGGCGAAGCTGGGGCTCTCAAGATCAAATCATTCACCTCTCGAAACAGTGGACTCCACAGCACAATGGTACTTGGCGAAATGTGCACGAGCTGGCATGAGATTGGGCAAGAGGGAATGAATAGCATTGTAACAAAAGGGGGCCAAGGTGGCAGGAAACTCTCGCCGATCCCCAATCCGTGTCAGCTGAAAGATATGGATAATAGTAGTCAAAGAGTCACGGGGTGTATCACTTGGTGCCAGCACCACGAATCAAGTACAAGTTGCTTGCGACGGCAGCGGCAGACTGTTGCCACACTGTACATCTTGATGCATTTCAGATGACCTCAAGACACAAGCTCTGCCGCTTGCTCAAGCTTACGCGCTCACAAGACTCAAACAACAGTGATCAGCACTGATGACGCGTACGCGAAGAACTTCACACGACATATCAGGATGTCTACACTAATGACGAGAGGAAAGGGGCTGTTCTACTCGAGCAGCACCACGGCAAGCTGTACTGCAGTGCAGACATTGCCCCTCGATGGCATTGATCGTAGAGGAGCTTTTGGCTGAAATACGAGCCGTTCAGAGTCTGACAATCTCACGCAGCAGGAGAATGTGCGATTACCCCATTCAGCCTTGTCTGAGGTACACTCTACGAACTGGAAGGCGTTCGACACAGGCACGCCAAGTGAATGATAATTCGTACTCGGACTTGTTCGGGTTTCGCAGAATGGTTCGCTTGGAGTCTGAGGTGCCTGCGCTCAATGCCCAATCTCTGGCGCCCAATGGACGGTACAGTAAGGTATACACCTCTTTCTCTGCAGGACAGAGCTGTGGTCATGGCCGATGCAGTGCATGAACATGTGCTGCATCGAGACGAAATTCCAAGACTCTGTGGCGGCGTAAAGGATGGAGAGGAGCAGAACGAAAATGCTGAGAACGCAAATGCTGCAGGCAATGCTGCAGCACCATCGTTCGTCATGTTCCTCGAATGATGTACGCAGATCACGATTTCAGCTTCTCGCCCCGCCACCAAGTATTGTTGTAGCATTTGGGTGTGCTCACTAACCAAGAGCCCTCGAAACCCAAAACTTCTTGGAAGTCTGGGAGTGAAATGAGCTTTATGGTCTTTGAAGGCTGACCAGTTATTGAGCCAAGACAGAAAGGACAATGGAGTGCACAGCGTGCGGGGTGCGTGCATCTTGCAGAAGAGCTCTCCCATAACTCGTATTGCAGGTAAGCTCGCTGCCTGTTCTTGGATGTACATACGACGTCGTGCAATTAACAAACCTCCTTCTTCTCTCGATTCGACAATGGATTGTTTTGTTGTTCATATGCGACATAGAATGTGCATTGTGCAAACTCCTGAAAAGGCAAGGTCACTGTTGTACCTATTACATAACGGCTCTTGAACCCTCACGAGCATGAATCTCGATGTTCCCGTAACAAGAGCGGCAGCTACACTATCTCCATGATGGACTGTGAAGACCAGTATGACCCTCGAGGGGTGCAAAAGCCTAGTCTTCCGTCCGCAGACTCCTTCAGCATGAATTGCAATTACACAAAATGGATATGCTCGAAGGAAACGCCAGCTCCAACGCCTTTGATGCCGCTCAGCTCTCGCCACTTTCACATGAGCTGCACTGCTACAGTGCATGATGAGCTGTAGTGGTGTATTCAAGTACACTACCAACGTTGAGACGCAGAAAACATCTGGAATTTAGCATGTGAAAAGCAGATGGGTTCCCCGTTGAGCCTTGGCCAGCTACTATAAGAGATGTCTCGTTCCTCGCAATCTTGGGACAACAAATCAAGTTCATCTCATTCAGAACATCACTTCCAGACCACCAGAAAAACCTTTGTGATCCCTTCACATCTTCCAGAGACCTCTTCAAAATGTCTGACTGGATCGGTCCCAACACGTACTACATTGTCTCTCGCATCAAAGACACAGTGTTCCTCGACCTCGCTGGAGGAAGCCCTGCCAACGACACCAAGGTTCAGATTTGGTTTGTGCATCTCTACTTCGTCGTCTCATCTTCCACTAACAAGGCAAACAGGGATGGGCCAGGCCGTGATAACGGAAATTCAATCTGGAGTATAGTGGACCTGGGTATCGGTGACAGCGGTAAATACGAGTACCACATCATTAACCGCACGAGTGGTACTCATCTCAGCACCCCTCGTAAGTCAAGCTGTGATTGTTGGGACTGGCAGCTCATGGATTACAGAACACGATCTTGTAAAGAAAGGAGAGGGCGAGCTTCTCGTGAAGACAAACCTTGTGAGTCCCTGGAACAACAGGGCCAGATGGTGCATCGTCCCATGCCGCAACAACACAGGTAAGCCGCACGAGGAAAGATGGCACAAGGACCAGATCACTGACACACCGCGTGTTATCTGCTTTATAGGTGCATATTGGTAAGTTGACCTGCGATTCCTACTGTCCAGTCTAGTGTTAACATTTCTGGCGACGGCAGGATCGTCCCCGTCCTTAACACCAAACTGGCCCTCAACATTCAGGGAGGAGGTATCAAGAATGCTACTCCCATGATTTTGTATCCCATCGACGTTCAACCAGGATCGGAGAACGCGCAGTTTTACCTCAGACTTTCCGATGATGCCATCCTCAATTGCCCCAACATTCCAAGAGCGCCATTGCAGACTTGATCTTGGGCATGGGTGCGAACGAGGCAGCGAGCAAGTGTGTCCAAAGGCTATCCGAGGCAATGGACCCGACTTCACTCGTTGAATGGGATTCATTTGCATGCGTCTGAAAGAGCACAAAAGTAGTTATCATATTGTCTTTCTATGAAAAGCAGGGGATCAGTTGCTCTAATTGTCACTCCCCACGACTTCTGCGAACCACTGCCGCAGCGCGCCAGCCAGTACGTTGGGCAGCTCGAGCACATCCCTCACGATGAGATAGTAGCGGAACGGGAATGTGTCCAGGTACTTGACCATGTTCACTTGAGGTTCACCGTTCGCGTCCAAGCCGAATTCCACCCGATTGGTATCCAGTATACTCTGCTTCGAACCCACGGCCGTGGTCTCTTGAGCTACAGCATCGACGACGATGAAGACGACCATGATCTGCTCTTCATGAGCTTGACGTACAAGCTGTCGAATCGACGGATGATCATCGCACAGTCCATCGGAAATGATGAGCTGCAGTTGCCAGAGATTGCTAGATGATCCGGTCGCTTTCAGTCGTGCAGCTCGGAACAGTTCAATCGACTTTTCGAGGAGTCGCTTGATATCCGTTTTGGTCTGCGAGAAGGTCAATTGTCTGACAACTTCTGCACCAGCATCAAAAGTGAATGGCATGTCGAAGGCGTGGGCGACCGTCGCTGTCTCGCCGAAGCCTAGCACAGACAACTCTCCAACTTCAAGCATCGCCATGCTCTTAGCGATCAGAGCAAGCGTGTCAAAAGCCAGACCCTTTCTCTCGTCTTCGTCCATCGACTGCGAGTCATCGATTGCCAGCATGATCTGGTAGGTGCGCTTGCTTGGCACTGATCGACGCATCCAGATCTTATCACGCTTGTATGAAGAAGCAAGGTAGGGAATGATTTTCTTGATGTTGAGCCGCTTGCCAGTTCGGAAGTCGCCACGCATTTTGGTGGCCTGTGTTGGCTGGAGAATCAGGCGAAGATGCTCGGTGAGCACGATCGCCATGTTGCGGGTTCTGTTCTCGTGATCTGTCCACTCTTTGCGGGCGTCGTCGATCGACTTCAATTCTGGTTTCTCTTGGGACAGATGTGTCTGGTCCAGCTGCTCATCAACATTTTCAATGTCATCCGGCTCGTCGAGATCGGCGTAATCATCCATTGCAGTGTCCAAATCTTTGGGCTTGCCGACCATGGTCTGATTTGGCTTTGATCCGCCATCCATGTTTTCGCCCTTCGCTGCTGAGCCTTCGGCTTCTTGTTGCGCTTCACCCTCTTCCGGCAACTCTGCCTGCTCTTCGGGCAGTGGAGCATCATCGAGGGTTTGCTCGTTGACATCGATTGCGTTCTGGTCATCAAGTGCCTTCGATTGTTCAGCACTGGCAGCTCCGAGGGCCTGCATGTCAGAATCGACATTCTCAGGAACGTGCTCGAATCGTGGGTCGCTCATGTCGACCTCTTCTTCTGCAGCCTTCTGAGACTCTTCGGGTTCCTGCGCAGCTTCAATGTTTCGATTTTGATTGTACCACTGCTTCAGCACATCACCCAGTTTTTTGAATGGGAGCGATTGCTGCTGCTCATCGCCGGTTTCTGCTTGGCCAGAGGTCTCGTCGGTCTGAGTCCTTTGGGTCCCCTCAGTTGCACCCGTCTGCTCGCTTGGCTCATTGGCATCGTGGTCATCTTCCTGCTGCTCAGCACTGGATACTGCCCCGGATTTCTTCGCATCGTGCACGTCCTCCTCTTGACCTTGGCCCGCGTCGGCGGAAGTCAGGCCATCATCGGGTTCCTCTTGTGTAACCTCATTTTCAAGCATGGCTGTGTCAGAGTTCGCGTCGTCGCCTTCTTCTTGCTCCTGGCCTGGGTCGTCATCGTCGGCAGCAGTAGCTTCACCTGTCTTCTCGGCCTCCTCGTTTTCATCATCCTCACCCATCTCGGCATCAAGATCGTCTGGGTTCTGCTTTGTCGCTGCTTCCTCTTCAGTGTACCCAGCGTCATCCATATCCTCAGGAATGTCGTCCTCCGCCTCTATGTCACTCATCTCGTCGCGGTCTCCATCCATTTGTAGGTCCTCCGGAAGGTCGAGATTCTGCTCATCTTGCATGTGCGGATCGGCCTGATCAGGCTCGTTTTGTCCGGCTTCGGCATCCATTTCGGCGCCAGCCTCTGCTTCCTGCTCCATTGGTTGGTCGTCTTGGGCGTCTTCCGCTTCAGCATTTTCTGTAGCGGCTTGATCGTCGTTGCGAGTCCCTTTGCCTTTGTCCGCTTCCTTGTCTGCCTCTTCCGCCTTTTTCCCATCGTCCCATGTCTTTTCATCCACGGCAACGTCGTTCTCGCCAATCTTGCCAGTTTCCTCATCGAGATCTGCGTCTTCGCCACCTTCCTTGTCGTCTTGTTGTTCATCCTCCTCGGAACCATTTCCTTCGTCGAAATCACCCTGCAAGTCTTCGTCTGCCATGTCGACGGCGTCCTTTTCAGCTTCAATGTCATCGTCTTTCTCTTTCGACTTCGCTTCCTGAGCCAACTCAGAAAGATCCTCATCTGCACCAACATCCTTACTAATGTCTTCGCCGCCCTCGCCGTCGCCAAGACCAGTGCCGCTTTCAACCTCACCAGACTGCTGTTCCTCGCCTTGCGCCTTATCTGATGGCGTGCAGAATCCTTGTCTTGCGAGCTGCACGAAGGACGTCGCCAGATGGAATGCCACTCTGCTTGTGGTGGCGTGAAGTTTCGAAAGATCAAGCAGTGCATTGCTAGCGCTGTTGGCGTAAGCGTCCAGCACAGGCAGTACGTTAGTACAAATCAGTGCAATCTGACCGAGGTCCTGTTTGGCCTGGAACTGGTCTCCCGTGTCTGAACGCAGCGATGATAGCAAGCTGATCAGGTTCTCTAGCTTGGACCGGACAACATCTAATTCCAAAGTGTGAACAAAAGACTGCAGATGCTGCTGCTCATCAAGGAGCCAGGACTTCGGGGTCGAGCCGTTCACGCTAACACCGTTCGCAGTCAATGGCGCTTGTATATCGCTAATCAGTCCGACTAGCATCTGCACCCAGTCATTGGCACTGATGTGTTTTGCACTATCCATGAGCGGCTTTGCGGTTCCTTTTGCAGTCCATCTTGCGACATGCTTCAAGACAGGATGAAGCTCTTGGTGTCGCGCGATGGCATTTTCGATCTGAGTGCGAAGTTGAGCAGATATTGCATCATACTGCTGTACGATATCCCGGAGGACACGCGTACTAACGCCAGCAGGCAGGGCGGCGTGAGTGGAAACTTGTTTCTGCAGAGCTTGTAGCCCTTCGATGTTCGTTGCTAAGTGCGCTGCAATGTCGGAGTAGTCTGTGCTCGCCAGCTGTGATTGCATGTGCACGATTCGAAATGCGGTTTGTACAATACCAAGCAGACCGAGGATGTTGGCACGGCATAGCCCAAGGTCGGAAGCGATTCCACCCTCGAAATGGACGTTGTCTACCTCTGCTACTTCACGAAGTAGACGCATCGCGCCCGTGAAAGCTTCGAGGTCGCTGAGGCCGTTGCTGATACTGACTCGCTGCTGGATGGTGACATGCAGCATGCTCTCCAGAAGAGTCTTGCCTCTAGCAATCTCCGCAGGTGTAAGGTCTTCATTGTGCTTGATCGTACTCTCGCGGACGGTAGGCATAAGATGAGCGAAGCGGTGGTGCTCATAGTCCGCAAGAGCAGCACTTGCTGTTGCTCTGATCGATTGTAGTGGCATTGACCTCGACAGCACACCTTGTAACGACTGCTGTTGTGCGAGGACGTCTTCAGCCATATTTCTCTGGAAACCCATAGCCTGAACCTCGCGGAACACGTCAGCGAGCAGACGGCGCTTGCGCGTTTTCAGCTGCTGAACAACGCTCTTGTTCTTCTCCGTAGCAACACTCGGTGTTGCTTTGCGAAGTTCCGCCGCTTCATCGTTGGTTTCTTGCAAAAATCTCTCGAGACGCTTGGTAACTTTCAGTGCAGTCTTCACCGTCTCGGATCGAGAAGTGATCCCGGAGGCTACCGATGCAAGATCATTCAGCTCTCGAGGCCGGCCGTGCCAGGCCTCAAGGTGCGAAGGCGTAGATTCCGAAGAAGCACTCACATTCGCGAGCTGCTCAGGTTCCGGGTCTAGATGTTGACTAATGGCTGGAAATTCTGACTGCAGGAGTGGGGCCACTGGCTCAGCGAGCAATATGCGATACTTCTTAACACTGCGCAGGAGTCGGTTGTGCGAGTTCTTCGCGCTTCTCTTCAAGGCCTCGATATTGCGGTCCTTCCAACTAGCAAGCTGCACCACTTCCTTGATCTGCTTTTCAAGCTCGCTCCGCTTACCAGCTAAGTGGCTTGAGACTGTTGCAGTGAAGTGCGAATAGAATTGGATGATGTTCGTCAATGCGGCATGAACAGTTTTGAGCGCAGCGTTGTCCATGGCCCTAATCCGCAGGTCCGCAGCGAAATCCTTCAACATAGACACGCGGATAGCAAACTCGCCCAGACCACAATGGTGAAGGAATGAGGCGAGAGTCTCGAGCAGCTGTCGCGAGAAGCTCTGGAGCGCCGCTCCAGACTGAGCTTCGCTTTCCGCTGCGATGATGATCGTCTCGTACGCAACGTACCACCATGATGAAGCACTCTTCTCACAAGCCTTGTCTTCGTGATCAAAGAGTCCTGCCCATGTTGACAACTCAAGTTGCCGCCAACTGACCACCAGGCTAGTGATCTCCTCCACCAGGCTGGAAACAGAGTACTCGGAGCTAGCAACTTTCTGCCATTCATTGACGATGACGTGCAATTTTTCGACGTATGGTACGAAGCGTGCCAATGGTTCTGAGTAGTGCACCGCTAGGATTGTGTTACAAGCTCGAAGTGCTTCGATCGGCGTTGCATGATCGGGCCAAGCGTTGTGTATGTACTCAAAGCGCTTCTGAATCTTTTCGAGCAGGGAAGCGAGTCTTTTGGCTTGTCCCACATCAGGGTCGGTGTAAATGTTCTTGCTCACTTTGGGTGACGACAGCTCTGTAGACAATCTGTGTAAAGCGCTGATGATGACTGCGACACTCGGACTGTCCCGTAGTGCAGGCACTTCGGATGCTTTATGCAGTAGATCGAGCAGTATCTCTTGACTGATTCCCTTCCCGGTGTGGATGGTTCGATGAATCGCGTGGATTGTCGGGGCTAGGGCTTGTGCATTCACACTGGGGGTCTGCTTTCTTTCTTGGATGCCTCCATCATAAGCTGGGAACAGCGCCTGAAGATCGGATGCGACTGCTTCCTCGGACTCATCATCGGTGCCACGGAACTGATACAGACTCGAATTGCGGGCAGCCATACGTTGGTCATGATCAAGCTCCTTGGCCCAGGCTTCGTAAAACAAGCGCAGAGTATTGTTGAGCGTTGCACGGAACTCTTGGGACGTTTGTTCAAATGGTACGATCGAGCATCTCGCTGCTGTGACAGAGAGCCACAAAATTTGCTCTTCCTTAGACCGACAAGTATCTTGCGCGTGGAAGAACAGAGCCTCGTTGGTCCAGTCGTCGATGCCTGCGTTTAGGAACGGAACGATTCTCGCGAGAGGATTCTGCGCCTGAGCCAGATGGGTGGGTGACAATAACAGTCGGCGGGCCACGAACAAGCAGTCGACGAATCCCAGCACAGGTGCCGTGAGATCCGCGTATGCTCGGTATTGAGCGTTCAGCCTGTCGCGAATGACAGCCAAATTGTTCCACGCAGCGTCGTTCAAATTCTGTGGGTTTGTGTCCTGTCGCAGAGGAGAGATGAGGCGCGACAAAGCCTTGAGATCTCCCTGGAGCTGTGAAAGCTGAGAGACTTCAGGTCGACATATTTCTACCATTGCTGGGCCCTCACCGAGTGCTGCAATTTGCTCTTCTAAGATTCGTGCGCGCAACGAGTCTGGCTCTCCGACCCATGCCTGCCTGTAGAATCGCAACGCCTTGAGTTGAGACTGCAAGTTATCTTTGGTGTATTGGAAGACAGTGATTGACACTTGCGATTCTTGCACTGGGTCGAAGGTGTGCTCCGGTAAGCATATATCGAGGCAGGCGCTTGCAAGTGATGCCCACGCGTAAGCAGCGTTTTGTTGCATCTCAGCTGCCTGTTCGGAGGTTGTTGCAAGAAACCTCTTCGCTTCGCTGAGCCGCCGGCAGACCGCTGCAGCCCGTTCATCACCATAACAAGCGACCGCTTGAACCGCAGCGTCTTGCATGTCTTCATCGCGTAACATTCTGGTCGCGTGGTCTTTGAGAAGGCTCAGTTCGCTCTGCTGAGCCAGCGCTTGTGCAACAGACTTCATCAAGATGCGTAGCTTGGTGTTCAGATGTCTCACGGCCTCGTCTTCCAAAAGCCGCGCTCTAGTGGTGGTAGCGTGACCAAGGATTTCAGTCTCGGATTCCAGCAAGCCCAAAGCCTGCAGGCTGACTTCTTTCGCGGTAGCAAGGTCGCCAAGAATGATTTTCAGGCTTGCAAAGCTCTGGAAATCATTGGTGATGGAGGTGTCGCCCGCGCTCGTGCTTGACGAGATCGAACGTATATGACTCAGGACGAGCTGTGACGGTGTCGCTGAGACGCCTTCAGCCAGTCCTCTTGCTGTCTTCCTCATCGCCAGAACTTCTAATTTGGCCATTCCCATATGATCTGAAGCGTACTCCTCGCTTGCAATGACCAGTCTCTGGTAAAGGGATTCGAAGCTGGCTGCAAAGTGGGGCTTCGCAGTCACAGCATTGTCGACCAATTCATCATCTAGTGCAGCAGCAGGCAATGCTAGGGTGGCTTTAGCCGCCAGGCTGCGTAAATCATCAGCCGAATGGCTGACGTCGAGAGCTCGTCGGAACTGGACACGCAGCTCTGCAGTGTGATTCACCGGCACGCGAAAGCTCAAGGTGACTTCGTCGAATTTTGTCATCACATCTTCGAAAGACAGCAGCGCTTGCAAGGTTTCCATTGTCTTGGGCATCGCTGGCCGGAACTGCTGCCACATTGCAATGAACGCGTGTCGAGCTTGTGCATTGGGGATCAACCCCAGATCGTCCAGACCGCTCTGGAATCGAGCAATGGTCCCCTCGAGATCAGGGAGGGACTGTATTTGGTGGCAGATAGATTGTCCGACCATCGAGATCGCGGTCAACGTTGGTACGTCTATCAATGGCGAGCCCAGTCCACGCAAGAGAGTCCAGCAGAAGGCGACCAAGCTCAATAGAACACTCTTAACCGCGTACAGATCATGCGCAGGCAAATCATGGCTCTGCTGCGACCATTCTTGTAGCGGGAGCAGTAGCTTGCCACATACATCCAGCAGATTGACTTTTGTCTTGGCACCGCTGAACTTTGTCTGCTGCCGGGCACTTTGCCAAAAACGAGAGAGACGATCAACCAGTTTACGATCATCCTTGGAGTGATCCAATGCTGCCGTAACTGCGGTGAGCTGAACATTGATGTCATAGCGTGTTGCGAGTAATACAGCAGCCGTGTAGACTTGCTGAGATTGTTGAATAAGGGGTTGGTTGTTGAGAGGATGTACAGTCTGTAAAGAACACTTACCGTCAGCTAGAATACTTACTTTTGGGAGACACTGGGCTACTGACCTGTACACGAGCATAGTCAGCAGGCGCCTGCAATGCGTTTGTTACTCCACGATATAGGTCTTGGACGTTGAGTTGATCTCCTAGGGGCGATGGCGATGTCTCGACTGCGTTGCACCTCGGGTCATTGCGAGTTGTGTCACGTTCGAAGCGATGCATAAGCTGCTCGTCAGCTAGGGCGCGATGGTCGCGAGCCAATTGTTCCATGAAGCCATCTGCTCCGGCCGCAGTAACCTTTCTCATGGCACTGAATCGGGTCATCGACGACTCAGGGTGCAACATAGTCGTTGAAACAGCCGCGTCTGGCTGGGGATTTGCGAGAAAGATCTCTACAGCGCGGTTGCGCATGGCGCGCGACAATTCTCCGAGCTTTGGGTCGACTGTCAGGAAAACCCGGAATCCAGGATGAGGTGTAATGATCTGTGCGGAGCCATCGGGAGCACTATGCTCGTTCACGATCAAGACTCCATTGGGCTCCATTAGACCATTGAGTCTGTCCAGAACAGATGGGCTGCACAAGTTAGCATTGTCAAGTACCACCCATTTACCTTCTTGAATAGCCTCGATGAGAGGGCCTTCAATCCATTCGAACCGTGCCTTGTCGATTGCTTCTTGGCCAAGTTTGACCTCATCGAGCACAGAAGATAGTCGCAAGGCGGCCTGTTCCGGCAGCAGCTTCAACAAGTGAGAGACCGAAGCATCGTCTGCCTTCTGTTCAACTTCCAGGAAAGCCTGCTCAAGTGCAGAGTAGTCACCCACAAGCCCCTGTGCGAGCGCTGCTTTGACGAGAAGCTCGTGTTGGGCCCGAAGTCGGGAAATTGCGAGTATTCGACGTCTGTGAGGGTCATGCTGCTCGTAGCCTCCGATAAGGTCGAGTGCGTCAGTCTCAGCGCTCATTCCGAGTGTCACAATATCAGCGCCAACACAGGATGCAAGTCCCTCCAGTAATGTCGTTTTGCCCACGCCAGAACCACCTGCGAGGATGACAGGCCATCTCTGATGCACACATAGCATAATGGACTGCAGAGCTCGTAAATGCTGCGATGAGGCTTTGAGGCTGGAATAGCCATTGGATACGTTAGCCACCACAGTATCTCGAGGCAGAAGGGCGAGGCCGATCTGCAATGTTTGCGTGGAGAGATTGTAGAAAAGATCTGTTGGGTGCTGTGCGCCGTCGAAGATTGAACCGAAAAGCTCGCGCACGCACGTCTTGTCCAATGGCGTCCTGAAGCGTTGCGTGAATAGCATCTCCACAAAGTCTCGAGCTGTACCAGCTCGGAGAAGACCATCATGGGATGCAGCAAGTGCGAACCATCGAGTGATGTCTCGCAGGTTGAATTCCCATGGACTGCCAAGGGCGCCAAAGGTCCTTCGATCAGCGACCTCTTCGTTGAGACGCGTCACGAAAGCGATTGACTTCTTGACATAGTCGATATCGAGTTCAGAGAACGAGCGTTGACAGATCATCAGAAGATCCTCGGGTTTGAATGTGTCGGCGTAGACGACAGTAAACCGATTCACGAACGAAGCAGGCAATCCTTTGCGTCCTCCGCCTTGGTGATGGGGGTTCTGGGCAGCGAACAGCCGGAAGCGAGGGTGTCGCGCAAAAGACAGGCCGAGTTCGGGTATGAAGACTTCTCCTCGATGATCAAGACAAGCGTTCAGGCCCTCCAAGACTGATTGTGAAGCGAGATTCATTTCGTCAAGCAGAACCCACTCGCCACTCTTCATGGCACGCAAGAAGGGCGCATCTCGCCATCCGAAACCATCTTCAACCGGAGCATCAGCGCCGAACAGATCGATCAGGTCGGTCTGGTCCGATAAATTGATTCTTGTCAGCGGTGTCCCGGTCGCGGCTGCGATTGCCGTTACGAGTGCCGTCTTTCCGACACCGGGAGATCCTTCGAGTAGTACTGGCTTGGACAACTGCAATGCTCGGAGTATTCGCATTGCATTAGATCGTGTGGTGGGCGGATCGAATGTGAATGCCACCTCGCTCTCGACAACATTTGATGAACGCTCGATCTGGAATGGGCCAATACTGAGTGTTGTCGGGCCATGGAGAACTTCGAAGGATCCTTCGTAAGCCGCAAGAGCATCGGTACCCAAAACGCGACCAAGTTCGGCAAAGCAGGCCTGGCGCTCCTCGTTCAGACTCAACGATGTCGTGCTCATAAGGCCTGCTGGATTTGCTCCAAGAGTGTCGATGTAGACCATGGCAGCTCCGTGTGTTATGGCTGGAAGCGCCCCGGCATGCGCAAAGGAGTTGACAAACTGTGCCCAAGCCAAGGTATCACGTATGGACACCGCGGAGCTAGCTGATGTATCGAATCTCTTCTTAAACCAGCTAGCGAAACGTATCATAGCATGGGCATGTGGCTGAGCGCTGGCCACAAGCTTCGCCTGGACTATCTGGAGCACGTCGTCCAGGTCAGACATGGCGGGCACCCAAATCTCCGTGAACCGGTTCCGGAGAGCTGGCGACAGCTCACGCTTTCCGTAGTCGCCACCAGGGTTCATCGTAGCAAAGAATTGGAAACCTGGGTTGGCCGTGATAGAGGCGTCAAGACTCCCCTTCTCGGCCAGCAATATCGTTCGAGATGATTCTAGTACACTGTTGATGCGTTCAAGGACCGAGTCGTCGGCCAAAGAGATCTCGTCCAGGAGGAACAGCTGGCCTTCGCGCATGGCTTTGACGAGAGTTCCGTCTGCCCATTCGAAGAGGGCATTGTAGCGTGTGCGATAGAGTTGAACTTCCAAATGAGCAGGGTCCTGTTGCCACCTCGTCCGTTCGTCTTTTGGCAAAGCCTTCACAAGTCGATCATAGTCGACAAGTAGCTCGTCCGTGGACCTGAACGCCGCGGCTTCAGATGTTTGAAGCATTGGCGAAGCAAGCAGCTGTTGCCTGAGGGTGGATTCAACGGCACCGCGGTTGCGGACAGGTCGTTGCGATCCGATGAGATCGCCGGTTTCCGTATTCTGGTGAGCGTTGACTGTGTAGAGCACTTTGGCTATTGCATCAGCGAGCATCTGGCACACCGTAGTCTTGCCACAGCCAGTCTCACCGACAAGCAGAACAGGCTCATTGTTCGCTATAGCCCGCGATACCAGAACATAGAGCCTTCGCATGGCCTTGGTCCAGACCACACCGTGATCGACATCAGATTGGACGTGCTGGAGAATCTCCGGCGCGTTCTGAGCATATAGCGAGTCCTCATCGATGCTGACATTCGGACCATTCTCGCTCATGGCTTTCTCGATGACCGCCTTGAGCGCGACGCGTTCCTCAGGCTTACGCACACGCTCGCAGAGCAACATGTAACCGTTGACTGCTAACTGTTCTATCGTGTCGTTTGGTCGCATGGCCCAACGGAAGAGATCACGCAATGTCGCAAAACTCTTCTGTTCGAACAATCTGCTCTCTTGCCGCATGACCGAAAGTTCTCGATAGACGTTTACGATGCGAGCACATCGCGAGGGTGGCTGCTGAGTTCTTCGCTGAAGGATTTCTTGAAGCTCACTGATCGGAATGTCATCGAAATGCAGTTCCAAGAATCGATTGCGGAACGCCCTCGAGAGCGTTTTTCGACCACCATACAGTCCCGCGGGGTTTTGAGTGGCAAAGAGCATGAAATCTGGATGTGGTCGGATTGTTTCCTGGGTTTCAGGCACTAACAACTCGCGATTGTCATCCAGCAGCCGATTCAGAGCTTCAAGCACATCGGTAGGCGCCAGGTTCAGTTCATCCAGCACAATCCAATGGCCTTCGCGAAGAGCTTTGACGAGCATGCCTTCCTGGAATTGCAGAGTGCCATCTGTCCCGGAAACGTAGGTACCAAGGTACTCTTGCAAGTCGGTATGTTCGTGATTGTTAATACGTGTGAATTTGTGCCCGGTACGTTGTGCAAGATGTTCGATCATACTTGTTTTGCCGGCAGATGTAGGTCCCTGTATCAGTACGGGGAATTGCCGAGTAGAGGAAGCTCGAACAAGATTCTCCAGATTGCGGCGCACGAAATCCGTGATGATGTACTGTGGTTGGTCTTGCAGCTCGCCTGCCCCTTTGCGAATCCAGTGCTTGCTACCGGGATGGCCCTGTACATACGCATGTCCGTCTTCTGGCTTGCGCAGCGTCCGCTGCAGCTCTGCCTTGACATTGATCTTAGCCTTCCTGATAAGACAATCCTCAATTAGAGGTTGCACCAAGGATATGGATTCTGCGTCCAGAAACGTCAAAAAACTCATCTGGAATCCTTCGTATAAAGCACGCCTCAAACTACACATCTGTGAGATTCGCTTGGCATAGCTGAGGGTTCTCGTCAATGTGCGCAATGAGAAATGTGGCTTCTGGCCAGCACCGTCAACAAGCTTGTTGTCTTGAGATAGCATGACAATCCTCTGGTAGAGCTCCCGCACGTGGCTTGCCACTGTAACATCTGAAGTTGCTGCAGTGCCCAGCCATGTACGTACGATGCTCTCCAGCGACTTGGCATCCTTATCCGGACTTTCAACATAGAGCTCGGTGAAGCGTGATCGAACTCCTGGCGGAAGGTCCTTCTTGCCCACGTCAGTGGCAGGGTTCATTGCAGCGAATACACGAAAGTCTGGGTGCGCTTCGATACGCTCGATGTTTCCAGACTCTGTGAGCAGCAAGGACGGATTTGGGTCCAGCAGATCAACAATCGATTCGAGCGTGTCGGAAGACGCCAAGTTGATCTCATCCAAGAGCACCCAGTCTCCATTCCGAACGGCCTTTACAATGTTGCCCTCGATGAACGTAAATGCCACGGCTTTGTCGCCCGAATTCAGACGTTTCTCCATAGCTTCTAGCTTGAGGAAGAATGCGTCCCATTTAGCGAAGTCAATGGCCCTCTTGCTTCCTGTTTTACGTTTTTTAGCAGGAGCTTCGCCCTCCTCTCTGGGTGGAGTTGCAGCTCGCTCTTGGTTGACCATTCCCACTGCAGTGCGAAAGAGTTTGCAGACGGCAGCCCAGTTATTTCTATCCATCGACTTCTTCAGGAGAGCAATGAATTTTTCGTTCTTTGCTGACGGGAAACTATCGCTGAAGAGCTCTTCGAACTCATCTTTCAGAGGAACCATCAAAGCGCGAGGGTTGACGGGCTTGAAGCCACCGAGCAGGTCACCAGCTTCAGTCTGCTGAGACAGGTTGAAGGGTACCAGCTTCTTGCCCAGCTGAGTGGCAAGGTGCTGTACAGCTGTTGTCTTTCCGACACCCGTTTCACCGACAAGTAGCAGCGGTTCCGTGTTCACTACAGCTGCCAAAACGCTCTCAAGCGTGCGACAGGTATGTGGGTTGGTCGAGAACGAGCCTTCGACGAGCTTCTTCTGCTTGGTCCGTGAAATAGTGTGACGTCCTGCTCGTACGCTTTCTTTTGCAGCTTTGTATTCAGGCTCCCGGTCACGCAAAAGATGATTCCTACGTTGAGGATCGATGTGAAGCTCTTCGGCGACGTGAGAAGCCAGCATTGTTCGTACCTCGTCGTCTGGTAGTGCGCCCAAAAACGAATCCATGGCTTCAAGGAAAGAGTCATCGATGTCTTTGCTTGTGAACGAGGATCGACCATGCCGGCTGGTCGCAACTCTTTTGCACCACTTCAGCAGATCTCGAGGTCCGATAATGCGAGCAACGCCGGTCTTGCTCTGGCCCACAAGAATTGATTGTTGACTTGCTGCATTGAGGCGCTCGTACACTGCCATGAACTGGGGAATGAATTTGTCAAGATCAGGATAGAGGCTGCCGACCACGTCTGCCAGCTCTGAAGGCTCAGGCATCTTGATAGAGAGCTTCCGCCAGTGTCGTGCTCCCACCATATGTGAGAGTGGCTTGCTTTCTTCCCCACGATGATTGCGAAAACTACGAACAGTAGCGATGACGCGGAAACCCTCGGCAGCATATATCGTCTCTTTGCGATTAGGGATCAAGAGCTCCCTCTTCTCGATGAGTGGCAGTAGGGTACCCAATACTTCGTTCGGAGCCTTGTCCAAGTCCTCGATGACGACCCATCTGCCTTCTTGTACGGCCGTGGTAAGAACTCCGGGCTTCCAAGTGAACGTACCAGGCACATCACCAGTTGTATGAAGGCCAAGCAAGATTTTGGCATCGCTTTGTTCATTGAGATGCAAAGTGATCATTTGATCGAGCTTGCCGAGGGCCTTGGCGACATGTCGTATTAGTAGACTCTTTCCAGAGCCAGCGAGGCCAGTAAGCAGAAGAGGTTCGGGTCTCTTAAGGGCGTTTGCGATACATGATATGTTGTCTGACGTAGTCAAGGTATGAACTAACTCGTTGGACCCTCGATCACAGTGCCCGTTGGCCAACGTGGGCAATAGCACGCCTCCAACAAGTGTCGTGGACGAGTGAAAACACTCAGCTGGGATGCATCGGATTGTCGACGACGGCGCTGATGCCTTCGCTTTCTGAGCCTCAGAGATAGCAGTGAACACCGCGTCGCTGCGTTCCTGCTCCCAGAGTGTCAGGAACCGATAGTCGATGATTCTGTCGTCCCAAGGGCCGTCAAGGGGAGCATCAGGCCGATCTTCGCCTAAATACTGCTTGAGAGTGGTTTCAAACCAATGATCTGCGCCTTTCAAGTGGATCTGTAGTATTCTGATGATGAGGTACGTGACTGCTGGACTGCTTCGTTGCAGTAATCTCGCCAGCTCTGTACGTGGGACGAATCTGCCAAAAATCCGGCGATCGTACTTGACCAGGCGAAACAAGCCGAGCAAATACAGCAAATCCTCGCTGTCGGCATCTTTTTGGCCCAGTGAATAGCTTTCCTGCTCCAGTATCTGAGTTGCCAGAGGTGAAAGGAAAGGTGCATAAGGTATTATTCGTGCTAATGTGGCAATCGAGGATGCCAAAGATCCATGATATCGTAGAGTCGCGCAAACGTGTGCAAGCAGATCTTCGCAGTGGATCAACAGGATGTACGTGTATCGAGCGTCCAGTGCACTTTTCGTGAGAGCTTCAAGATATTGCTCGTCGCTGCCGTTCTGAATAATCTGCAGCAACTCTTCTGGGAGCTGGCCGCCCTGGCGCAGCAACTCGGTGTCCCAGGTGCACTCCATCGCAGTGCGAACAACGTCACGCGATGCGTGAGCGAAGTGGAGGGAAAATCTGGCAGAGACAGTGTGATATGTCGTCGAGCAGAAAAAAAGTGCAGACTTCGAAGTCGATCAAGTCGGCGGTGGCGGCAAGTGCCGCGTGCACCCCCGAGAACGCCGCATTGGACGTTCGATTTGATGGACGACGAGACACACGAGCACACGATATCGACATCTCCCATCGACGCCCACATCATCTTCGCCGATATGTCGCTCGCTCCTTCCTACGCCGCGCGTGCCTGCCGCCAATGCCTCCGATTCTCGTCCCGATTCGCAGCCAGCACAATTCCACAACGAACACAGCAAAGGAGATGGCAGTCAACGGAATCCGCTGCTGCGCCGGAGAACGCAAAGATTGCCAGTATCGTAGATCAGATTAGCCAATTGACACTTCTTGAGACGGCAGACCTTGTATCGACACTGAAGGTAGGACAAAAGCCGCCACCGAGGCTTCTTCCTATACTAATGCCATGTTCACTAGTCACGATTAAACATCCCTGACATGCCAATCGGCGGGTTCGCTGCTGCTGGACCTGCAGGTGGAGCTCCTGCCGCGGCAGCAGCGGAGGAGCCTGAGGAGGCTGCTCCAGCGAAGGAGGAGAAGACATTGTTCAACTTGAAGCTGGAGTCGTTCGATGCAGCGGCGAAGCCAAAGATCATCAAGGAGGTCAAGGCAATGCTTGGCTTGAGTTTGGTGGATTCAAAGAAGTTCGTGGAGAGTGCGCCAAAGATGATGAAGGAGGGTGTTCCAAAGGAGGAGGCTGAGAAGATTATCGAGACACTGAAGGCGCTGGGTGGTGTGGTGAAGATGGAGTAGAGGGGCTTTGACGACTTTGTGGCAATACTCGCGATGGATGATGGGCTCAAAAAGCATCGGAAGGGCGCTGTTCTGCATGAGCTGGGTTGCGGACATACAGGGAGATATCATTGTACAGTATACGAGCGTACCAGGCACAGCAACTGAGCACTGGAATGGAAGCGTCGCTCTGCTAGCCAAATGAGTACTGCTTGAAATCGAATGCGCGCGATCGCGTCATCCTCAGAGAAGCACAGGTACATGTACCGCAGCCCGGCCTCATACCACCAACGAACAGCGCGCCAGTAGAGGAAAGGGCTAAGCAATGCGCGGATGACGAAGGGAAGAGGAGGTATATAGACATTTGATCGAGGCCCATGCTCTTCTGTATGTTGTCCAAGCATGCAATTCCGTTGAGATCTATCGAGATCTCCATTACAGGTGCTCCCATGCGAACCTGGACCACTGCGTTCGGACATTAGACCAATACGAATGACGCGCTCTACTCGTGTGCAGTGAGGCCATTGACATGCAACGTGATGATCCAGTTCCTGGCAATACACGCGTGCTGAGGCGGCTGTAACAGCGGTGTGAACATTCAAAAGTACTTTGCATTGCTGCTTCTAATACGCCACATAACGCAAGGGAATATGTACATATGCAGATACAGAACTTCTCGGCGCTGGTTCGTACACAGAACAAATTTTCGACCAACTGCATTTCCACCTTGAGTCTTCTATTGGCCTGGTGCAATGAGCATGCCCTTCTTCACTGCGTCATGCTGCCAGCCGCCAGCAAGAGCCTCTCCACCACTCTTCTTAGCATGATCTGCTATCCTCGCCTCCAACTCGGGTCTAAAGTGTCGGATGAGACCTTGAATCGGCCAAGCGAAAGCTTCACCCAACGCGCAGATTGTGTGGCCTTCGACTTGCTTTGTGAGCTCCTGCATCATATCAATCTCACGTGATCGTGCTTGGCCTTTTTCGAAGCGGTGCATGATTTGCTCTGTCCACTTGCTGCCCTCACGGCAAGGTGTGCATTGGCCGCAGGATTCGTGGTGGTAGAACTTGGAAAGACGGGAGATGGCGCGAACGACATCTGTGCTTTGATCCATGACAATGACTGCAGCAGTACCAAGACCAGACTGCGAATCCTTGAGCGCATCGAAGTCCATCAGCTGGTCGTCACAGATCTTGCGGGGGAGGATGGGTGTCGATGAACCGCCAGGAATGATAGCCTTCAAATTATCCCAGCCGCCACGTACACCACCGCAGTGCTTGTCGATCAGCTCACGTAGTGGAATGGACATTTCTTCCTCGACGGTGCAAGGATTGTTGACGTGGCCAGATATGCAGAAGAGCTTGGTGCCGGAGTTTCGCTCGCGTCCGAATGAGTTGAACCAGCTGGCGCCTCGTCGGCAAATGGTGGGTGCAACGGCGACAGTCTCGACGTTGGCAACAGTGGAAGGGCAACCGAAGAGACCAACAGCAGCTGGGAACGGAGGCTTCAGACGTGGCTTTCCCGGCTTGCCCTCGAGTGATTCAATCAAAGATGTTTCCTCGCCGCAGACATATGCACCCATACCACGGTGCAGGAATACATCAAAGTTGAAGCCAGATCCACACGCGTTCTCTCCGAGGAAACCAGCTTGGTAGGCCTCTTGGATAGCTCGTTGCAAGACAGTAGCTTCGTGGTAGAACTCGCCACGGATGTAGATGTATGCTGCCGTGCACTAATGCCAGCACATTAGCGCGACCTTCAAAAACTCTCATATTTGCTGTTACTTACGTTCATGGCACGACCAGCGACCAGACATCCCTCAATGAGCTTGTGAGGATCTTTTCGCATGAT
This sequence comes from Cercospora berteroae, assembly GCA_002933655.1. Taxonomy (NCBI): domain Eukaryota; kingdom Fungi; phylum Ascomycota; class Dothideomycetes; order Mycosphaerellales; family Mycosphaerellaceae; genus Cercospora; species Cercospora berteroae. The sequence continues at coordinate 42,037 of PNEN01001726.1, forward strand.
TTCACGATCTTTGCACGTGCCCGGCTCTCCCTCATCGGCGTTGACGACGAGATATCGGGGCTTGGTGTCCTCGTCCCAGCCCTTCGGGTTCATGAAGCTCCACTTCATGCCCGATGGAAAGCCTGCACCTCCTCGCCCGCGCAGGCCAGAAGCCTTAATCTCTGAGATGATCCAGTCGTGGCCCTTGAGCAAGATCTCCTTCGTCTTGTACCAGTCTCCATACTTCATGGCGCTCTTTAGATCCGCCCCGTGGTGTCCATACAAGTTGGTGAAGATACGATCTTGATCCTTCAAGCCGCCGTGTCGGTGCACCGGCGGTGCGTCTTGCACTGTAGCCATTCCTCGCTTCTGTTGGCCATCCTGTGCCACGGCCTGGGTGGGAGTGGTGGTCGAGAGGGTGCGAGCTGCGACCTTCGGGAGAGAGGTCGTCGCGCCGGCGCGCAGGGCGGCCTTGCTCGCTGGAGTGCTCAGCATCGTGGGTGTCGTCGTCGGCGATGTATTCGAAGGGTGAGCACGGCTTCGTCGCCTGGACGCAGGACGATGGATTGCCTGCGATTGAACGTCTGAGGTGGTGGCAATGTCAATGATGCGGGCAAATCAAGTTAGCACACATTGGCCAGCAGTCAGCAACAATGCGATTGGCAGGAAGCACCCGCTGGTCTCCACTTCTGCGGGATCTCGCTCCTCTCCTCACAGAAAGTCTATCTTGCAGCGAGACTTCCACACCTCATACTCTTCCTTCTCTCCGCTGTTGAACCCTTCACATGGCTAGCTTGCCGAGCTGTAGCAGCTGTGTATCTTCATGCTGATCATGGAGATGGCACACGCTATACTGTTAGCAAAGTCGCCATCTCAGCCGAAATGAACCATTGAATTTGCAGTTTTCTGCGAAAACGATGCTGCCGGAGCTGAGGAAGACCAGGATCCTACAATGTCAAGATCCGAATTTGGAAGCTGCTTGGTACTTCCTTTACACGGTGTGGTGTGAAAGACAACACAGGCATTTTGTAGGTGAGTTGGGGCTGATTATGCTACCTCTGCTGAGGCTGCCAGGCTCAGGGCCTTCTCTATTCACCCAAGTAGCTGCAGTAATGTGCAGAGGCGTCATTCATGTGGGGAGAATCGTCGTTGTAGAAAGATCTGAGCCACATGTCGAGCAAACTAGCCAGTCACCAGAATCCGACATGACACAATTTCTCCAGCAACAATCAGCAGACACGACCGCGGAACACGCTGACAAGTCCCTGGCGCCTGCCGGCAACGCCCTGGAAAAGTGAGGCCGAACTACCATTCGTGCTGCTGCGCGTTGGCATGTGAAGCGACCTCCTTGGTTTCCACTTAGCCGCAACCACTGCAGGCTCCAGCTTTCTTCCAGTTCCAGGGACTCCAGCTTCCGACATCACCGCGGTCGAGCAGCACTGCCATATTCACCAAACAGAAGGCACAGGTTCAGCTCAACACCGCGAATTCCCTTCGACCCACTTTCCTTTCAGCCGCGACCCTGGATAGGACAAGCCACAGAGCCATTCACCGAACGGAGATCTGGGTCGTCCTTCGCCAACCCGGTCCAGACACAGCTCTTCTACACTCGAGCAGCACGTCGAAGGCATCGCGCATTCGCCATGGACTTCAATCAATTCGTGATCACCACGGTGCAGCCAGACGCAAAGGCCACCATGCGAGGCTCGCAGGGACAGAAGCCACGAAAGAAGAAGAGACTCGAAGGAGCGCCGGCTTCTGGCGCTCTCTCCCGGGAGCATCACTTTTCGGCCACGGATGATTTGCCCGGACGCCTGACTCAGGCTGTTGAGGGCTCTCCCCACAGCGATGAAGTCGACGCTTGGGCGGAGGTAAGTTGTCTAGATCTCCTGTTCTTTCAATCATTGTCATTTGCAGCTCGCGGTACACGATTCGTCTCTCCGCAGTGGATCGCTAACGCGAACAACAAAGGTACAAGCCATGAGCGCTGATGACACGGTCGATGCTGCCAACGTCCCCCCGTCTACAGGCGCCATCCCCAGCGTGGAGTCCGATGAATCGATGAATGGATCCAGGATGCTTGATCCAACCACAGCTTCTCGTGAATACATGCGTATCGGCGGTGACCTGTACGAGATCTGGAAGCCGGGCGACAAAGACGGGAACGAATTCACAGACTGGTATGGCCGGACACCCAAGGTACCCGTGGAGCAGCGTTGGCGCATCTTTCAGGTAAGCTCACATCAAACCCTGCTCCTAGTCATCCTCTCTGGTTCCTCTGCATCCCTAGCGGTCACACTAGTATCGATAGCACAACCGTAGCGTAATCGCTCGAACTCGAGTACTGACAAATTCCAGAGTGACATAGGCAGGATCAGCTGGAGGGACGGCAATGTCCCACCCAAATTCGTGTACCTTGATGACCGGGCTGCTCAGCAGGTGCTGGCATCGGATATTCCCAAGGCCAAGATCTGCAAGTTCTGGCAGCACGACTTCGGTCAGCCATGCAATATTCGTCGCCATCGTCGCCACATCGGGCGCCCTGCCGTCAAGGATGAGAAAGCAGAGGGAAACGCAAAATACCACTTCGCTCAGCATGGCGGCAAGGGACAAGATGTCTACTACTTCAGCGGCGATTCTGAATGGAAGCCTGTGCACTATCGTATTCCAGTCGAGGTAGCAAAGCCTCCAGAGCCAGAAGTCGTGCAGCCAAAGCGCAAGTACGACGACATTCTCGACGCGGAGCCAAACCGCCGTGCTCACGGGCACAATCAGTACACTCCAAAGGACATGCTGGTGAAGTTCGGAGCACCGTCATTTGCAAAGCCTGTTGAGAAGCATCACAAATTGCCGCCACTGCCAAAGCCGCATCAGAAGACCAGAGGCACCGAGAACCCAATCTTTGTAGAAAAGCGATTGATCGGAGACATGGCCCAGATCGCACGCGAGGCTGTACGTAAAGACGTTCAAAAGGCCCTTCGTGAGGCAAGCGTTGAGGATCTCCGAGCTGCTCTCCGGTCGCGTGAAGCCGTGCAGGGGACAGGAGCTGCAGACACGGACGACTCCGCTGTTGCTCGTTCAAGCAGCAGTCCGCCAGTGAAGCCTGCTGCCGCCATCCGTGGTACATCGGCCAGCCGGAGCTCCTCTCCTTCAGTGCCACAGGTTGAAGAGACGCCAATCGAAGTGCCTCGCGAACTGTCCTACATCGAGCGCCGTGACCTCGAGAATCGCATGGCCGCGCAGGTGGTTCGCGGCATCCAAAACCAGGATGATGTCCAAGCCATGGCCAAGTCCTTGTCGACTGCGAAGGTCAAGGTTGGTCAACTGGAGAAAGGAAACGCTCTGCTGAAGCAGCAGCTCCAAGCAGCCGAGCACAAAGTTGGCAAATGGGAACGAATTGCTGAGGACAAGGAGCAAGAGCTCGCCGACTTACGCGAGGATCAGGAGGCTAGCGGTCAGGAAATCGTCGAGCTGAAGCGTAAGAAAACTTTGCTGGAGCTAAGCGTCGACAGAAAGGAAGCGGAGTTGCAGAAACTTCAACAGCAGCAGAAGCGCTCTCACTAAGCGGCTTCAGCATCGACAATGCCCTCGTCTCCCTGTTCAACACGTGCACCACGGCATGAGTCAAAAGGGTGGACAGCGGCATACCGAGCGAGACCAGTTGGAGTATTCAGAGCACGACATTCGTGGCGTCTGTTCTCCCTTGCATCACCAATCTCTTCTTACACGACACTCGACATTCACGGCACTGTCCACTCCTTGGATACATCAGGCGAGAAAACAATGTAATCAGAGTTGTCAACAAAAAGTTCACGATCGCTACACATACATGCTTTACCAAAAAGGGTAATTTAGCTAGCAACAGAATCGAGGGCGATCGCACCCACGTGCGGAGATGCCCCATATACGGTGCTAGTACCGACTTTGAGCACTACCGGAAAACCACCTGTGATGCACAGGATGAACAAGATTGCAAGGATCGCAATGTCGTGCTCCGGGTCGTCGGTTGCACGATTTGAGGTCACAATCCAGAACATTTCGTAGCAAATACAAGAATACCGTCACTCCCAATGCCAAACTGACATTTGAGACAGGGCGAGCAGTAGTTCACCTGCCATAGAAGACCAGGATCATCTATCCACGTGTACAAGTAACGACAGAACAAGGTGCAAGGGTAAGAAACACAAGAACGAACAAGAAGCGGTCCGATCCTCCACTTTTCGCATTCGGATTCCCACATTTCGACCTTACCGCGCTCGTCTCCAGGTTTGCAGATCCTCAATCACGACATCAAGCCCATCATGATGCTGACCAGTGAGCGAAGCCAAACCCAGCGGTTGCCGAGACGCGACAGCTGCGCGTGGGAAAGCACGCGATGTCTGCCGTTCGAAACGAACGATGCCGAAGACCGTCATCCTGTCCCGCCATAAATAAGTAATCGCTTTTATATCCATGCTCTTTGGTACTTTTGTTGTGAACATCTGATAAGGTTGTGGCCGTCTATTTTACTGTCTCTTCTTCCTTCTCTGCGAAGGCAAAGTTGCAGGGGCAATGGTCCTCGGACACTTTAGCTCCACTGGAGCTACAGCGCAGCAAGACAAATACGACCCTCCAGCAGCAGGCAAAGAAATCCTCGATCACGATGCGGAGAAATCGCAAACGAGCTCTCCTCCTTCAGGAGAAATTCGCAATGAAGAAGAGATCGCAGAAGCATACAACATTAATGAGAAGAGTCTCGTTCGGAAATTGTACAATCCTATCCCCACAATGCTTCTGCTTGGTCCGACTGCATACTGAACTTCTATTCCAGAGATGTCCACCTCCTCCCCGCGGTCTGCATCCTCTACCTACTCTCCTTCCTCGACCGCGCCAACGTCGCCAATGCCCGTCTCGAAGGCCTCTTAGTCGACCTCGGCATCACGGCAAATCAATATCTTACCGGTCTTACAATGTTCTTCGTCGGCTACATTCTTCTCGAAGTTATTTGGAACGTCATCCTCAAACGCATTGGACCAAAGATTTGGCTCCCTAGCACGACTCTCGCCTTCGGAATTGTCGCGACGTTACAAGGTGTGGTACAGAAACAGAATGGAGTTGCGGGATTCTTGATTGTGAGGTTCTTCCTTGGAGTTGCTGAGGGAGCGCTGTTCCCTGGTGTGGTATTTTATTTGAGTATGTGGTATAAGAGATCGGAGAGACAATTCCGTATTGCGCTGTTCTTCGCTATGGCGAGTTTGGCGGGTGCGTTTGGTGGTATTTTGGCGTATGGTATTGGACATATGCGGGGTGTTGGAGGATATAATGGATGGAGATGGGTAAGAAATTTCCATGATTCACACGATTGATGCGATTTTGGCATGATTCAAGGCTGACGTATGATATAGATCTTCATCCTTGAAGGCTTGTTGACTTGCATCGTGGCTGTAGCAGCCTACTGGTTCGTCGCAGACTGGCCAAACAAAGCGAAGTTCGTGACAGAAGGCGAGCGAGCATTTATCAATGCACGCTTGAAGAACGACAGCGACGCGACTCAACACGAAGGCTTCACCTGGGCGAACGTGGGTTCTGCGTTCAAGGATCCGAAAGTCTGGCTGTACAACGGAGTCTTCCACACTCTATCCCTCCCACTCTACACTCTGTCCCTCTTCCTGGTAAGCTCTTTACCCCCAACTCTTCAACCTTCCAACTAACACCAATCTTGTAGCCCTCTATCATCGCCGCTCTCGGCTACGCCTCCTGGGAAGCCCAACTCCTCACCGTTCCCCCCTACGCCCTGGCCGCAATCCTCACAGTCGGCTACGCCTTCGTCTCCGAACGCTACCAACTCCGCGCCCCCTTCATCCTCTTCTCCACCTCCACCGCCATCCTAGGGTACATTCTCCTCCTCACCAACCCCTCCCCTACAACCCGCCCCGCTCAATCCTACGTCGGAGTCTTCCTCGCCGCTGCAGGAATTTACCCTTCTGTCGCGTTGGGTTTGTCATGGCCGGCGATGAATGTTTCCGGTCAAACGAAACGTGCTGCTGCAAATGGGTTGCAGATCACGATTGGAAATTTGGGTGCCGTGATTGGTACGCAGTTGTATAGAGGGGCAGATGCGCCGAAGTATGTTGTTGGGCATAGTGTGGCTCTTGCATACTTGGTCGGTAACCTTGTGGTTGTGTCGACGTTGTGGTGGCTGTTGAGCAAGATCAATAGGGAGAGAGATGAGATTGCCGCCAGAGAAGGTGCAGAAGTTCTCACAGGAGAATGGCAAGGTGATGAGGATTTGAGGTGGAGGTTTAGAGTCTGACGAGACATTTGAGATTTCCTTTTCGCCCATGATACATCAATTGCTTTACATCTATTCATCAATCGTACTCTACACAAATTGTTATCTTCATGCATGTGCATTGTTCTTGTCCTGTGATCCATCTTATCTCGTCTCTGAACGCGCATCTATCTTACACTTCTATCATTCCATCTTCTCTTCAATCGGCTGTATACTTACTCAACTTCCTAATCCTCGCACCATAGATATAGTACAGCACCGGCACTGGAGCCAGCGCAACGCATAGGAAACCCAGTAAGCTCATGGCCCACGGTACTGTAAGGTTGTGGAACATGGGAGTTGCGAACATGGGGAACGCCGCGCCAACCCATGAACGGAAGAACGTATTGGCAGCAATGGCGGAGTTGGCGTTCATCTTGTAGACGTCGATGATGTAGTTCAACCCTTGCAAGAAAATCATCATGATGCCGGCGCCTGAAATGTAACATTAGCGTTTGGAGTCATTGTACGTTTTTGAAATGCGACTCACCGATAGGGATGGCAGCGATAATCTGAGGCCAAGGAGTGATGTTCGGGTTTGAAGTCCATCCGAACCTAAGAAATCGTTAGTTAGCACCGACAGTCACATTGTTTGTTGTGAATAATTCTCACCAGAATAGACCGATCGGGAGCAGTAAGCCTCCAATGATCATAGGAATAAGTCGCTCTTCGGGCACAATCTCTCCATGTTCCTCCATCTTGCGCTTCGTGCGGGTCTTGGTCACGGCGACAATGATGATGGAACCGAACACAACGCCAATAAGTATCGACAAGAATGGCAGAGAGCCAACGCCCAAGTTCCAACCACGCTCCTCTTGGAAACTTATAGGAAACGCTTCAAAACAGCCATAGATTATCCCGTAAATGAGCGACATGTATAGGGTGACCAGGATCAAGATGGGCTCAAGTACCAGCATCTTGAATGGCTTGAGGAGGTATTTGTCGGCGATTTCCTTGAGGTTGACTTCCTTCTCATCGGCTGGAGCATGCAGAGCCCAGTTCTTCGTCTTGTACTTCAGCTTCTTTGCCTTGCGTTGCAATAGTACAGGTGCAAAGGTCTCGGGGATGACGAAAAAGCCAATGGTTCCAAAGAGTGCTGCCATGATCATGGTGATCCACTGCGTCCATCGCCATCCCAGGTATGACATGGTGATGAAGCCTCCCATGATTGGGCCGAGTGTAGGACCGATGAAGGTAGCTGCGGAAAAGAGGCATGCAGCAACACCGCGGTCGATGGGGTCGAAGAAATCTGCCAAGGCGCCGCCAACCACGGCCAGGGGAGCAGAGGCGAAGAAACCGCCGAAGAAGCGGCAGATGAAGATGGTCTGCAGATCTGTTGCAACTGCGACGGGGATTTGGAAGATGGCGAAAATGAAGTATCCAACGAAAAGAGGAGCTTTTCGGCCATACAGTTCACTGAAGGGGCCCCAGACGATGGGACCAAAGGCGAATCCGCTGCATCATGTTAGCTGGCAACGGCGATGGGAGCTCCTTTACAGTCGATACTTACAGCACAAATAGCGCCACTCCCAAGATCATGACCTCGCTGCTCACGCCAAACTGCTGAGCAGTCACCATAGTGGCGGCGCTGAAGACGCTGGACGCGAAGGTCACGACCAATGTCATGGAGCCCATGGAAGTCGCGATGGCCCACTTGCGAACTGGATTCCAATTCATTGGGTTTTCTGGATCGTCGTCACCATCCCAATCAACGAGGTTCGGATCACGCTGTTCATCTGCATCGTCGTGACCGTGGTCCTGTCGACCACCTTGCTTTTCGACGTCGACGTTGGCGTCTTGACCAGCAGGTGGTGCAACAGGTGAGTCCAGGTCCGAGTCTTTCTCCTTTTCAGTGTCCCTTGACAGTCGTCGAAGATCGTCATCACTTGACTTCTTGCGAAGTGTGGCGGG
>PNEN01001727.1:0-50241 GCA_002933655.1 Cercospora berteroae
GAAACATGGGGTCAGGCTTGGCGCTCAAGCGGTCGCGTCAGCTGTCGCCCGGCCGGAAGCTAAAGGCATGCTCTCCGGGCGATTCCTCTTTTCTGCGTTGGCCTCGTCGACAGCAACTCAACGGGCAGCGCAAACATACGGATCGGGCGAGAGTCCCCATGCCTCACCGCGACAGCCGTCACTGCTTGCAAGAACCGGGCTGCTGATCACGTACCTGCAGACTCCAGATATCCGACGGGTCAAAGCTATGATGCATATGTGAAGAATTCCTCCGTCGGTGCACATTGCAGGACCCATAGGAGCTAATCCCAGTCTCCAAATCTGGAGCTTCACTGTGACAAGCAGTTGCACACGAGGCCAGAGTTCGTTGCTGGACATCACTTGCCTCCTGTTTGTCGCTGAGGCCGTTTGCAACACGCCTGCCATCACCATGGCTTGCGTGGTTCTCCCAAAAACCGACAAGACCTAACTTCCCAAATCACGCTATGGACCATCATGTCTGTGCTTGCAACTCACAGCACCTAGAACAGGCATTTTGCGAGCCTCTCAGCCACGCGAGACTGTATCTCGGCGTTGCAGGCAGTCTCTGGGATTGGTCCAAATCTGCCGCCTATCTCGTGATTTCTCGAAGCTGTTGAATGTGACACGGCACCTAATCAGCAGCGTCGTATACACCGACAACCGGTCATGAAGGCTCGCCGCGGACAACACAGCTATTTGTGCATCTTGTTCGTCCAGGAAACCACATTTCTGCAAACATCGAAGAGTAGAATCTAACGCTCAACAGACTCCAGTCTGATGAGATCCGCGGCTCTCGTTGTGTGCCATAATCTCAGCTGCAAGCGAACCGGATCTGTGCTCTCCGAAGCCAGTCCCCGAGTAGGAAGTAGCGACAGGAATGTGGCGTTGGAGCTGTCGACGTGGGTGCACCATCGCAGGTGACAGTGCATATAGAACGCACGATGCCACCATGTCCCCTGTCGCAGCCGCACGAGGCACTTGTAACGACACATACCGCGTCCATCGGACCCCATGGCACGGCGATTACTGGACAAGATCTTGAAACCCGTGCACCAGTATCATTATCAGCCGCTCTCTGCGCCAGCGCACGAGATTCGGGTACTCGTCCTCGAGCCTGGAAGCGGCAGGCAATCTCTACGATGCGCTCTCCAACCGGTTCCTCGAGCAGGCGAGTCCCCGCCGGACTATGAGACAACTTCCTATGTCTGGGGCAACGCAAGCTGGACTGGCCAAGTCTATGTCGACGACATGATCCTGGATATTCCCGTTAGCGCACAGAAAGTCTTGTTCCGTGCACGTTTACCAGACAGACCGAGGACTGTGGATCGATGCAATATGTATCAACCAGAAGGACAGCGCGGAACGTAGTCAGCAGGTGGCATTGATGAGTCGCATTTATTCGATGTCAAGATGCAATCTGATATTTCTAAGCGTCGAGAAGCACGAAGCGGCTTCGCTGGTGGCGAATGTAGATGCCATTGTGACCGATCTGGCCAGGAGTACTGACTCATACCGGAAACTATCGGAAATGCTCTTCGACCCTCACAACAACTGGAAGCACACTTCGACCGGAAGTAAGCTCTCCCTCGACCGCCAAGTACTGCTAGATTTGTTCACGTGCGAATGGTTCTCGCGCCTCTGGGTCGTGCAAGAAGTCGCACTGGCGCCGCAAAATATTTGTATTTATGGGGAAGCTCGAATTTCTTTCATCGACATTCTACGTGCGATTGCCTGGTTCTCACTGAACTTTCGCACCGAGAGGTGGTTCCCAACCTCTCCATACGTCAATTTCGCCAGACTGGAATTCATGTTGAGATGGGCTGGCGCAGACCGAATATATGCTCTCGACCCAAACATCAGAGTCAAGTCAATCCACATCCTGGAATCGATGCGTTTCTTCAACGCTACGGATCCTCGCGACTACGTCTTCGGCACGCTGGGCGTACACGACAAGTTATCAGATACCGTGCCGTCGATGCTGACGCCGGATTATTCCGTCTCATACGTCGAGATATACGAGCGTGCAGCTCTGGCTGCCATCACGTCTGACAAAAGTCTAGCCGGCCTCGGGATGGCTGGGTACAGGTCCGGACAAGTCGACGAACTCCCATCCTGGGTCCCGCGCTTCAACAAGCCCATCAACAAAGCACACGACCCCAACCCTCTGAGTCCACTCGGAACATCCGCCGATGGCGGAACACCACTCCAACTGCACAATACTGGCAAAGCGAACGGCATCCTCATTGTAAGCGGACTTCTCCTCCCTGGCCCAGTCTCCCAAGTCGTCCCCTCCCTCCGACAAGAAAGCAGCCTCCACAACTTCATCACATTCATATCATCCAGTCTATCAATCGCGCACGAACTATCTCTCTCTACACAACCCAATCCCACAACCGCCGACATCGAGACCGACATAGCCGTTGCCACAACCTTCCAAGCCGGCGTCCACCTCGACGGCACCAGAGCCGCCTCCGACCCCCCAAAAGCCTCCTCGGCCTCCAACACTTCCTCTCATACCTCACAACAAACCGCAAATTCCCCTGGGACGCAGACGCCGACCCTATCGCAGTGCAATACTACCGTTCCATGATCAATGCCTGCTATCATCGGAATTTCTTCTCGACAGAGACGGGCCACATAGGTCTCGGACCAAAAAGTTCAGAAAAGGGTGATAAGGTAGCAATTCTCTACGGAGGTGTAATGCCTGTGATTTTCAGACCTTCTAGAAAGTATCCTGGAGATTACGAAGTCGTTGGTGTGGCATATATTCATGGTCTCATGGCAGGTGAAGCGTTGGGAAGTGATAGTGGAGGAGAAGAGGGAATATTTCGGTTGAGATAGAGAGAGAACGAACTTTGCTGGTGGTTTTATAATATTTCCTCTACTAATGTGGGTTGAACCTCATTGGCAAACGTGACCACATTTCTCTACTTGAAAGATCTAACAGTCTATCTTGCCCTATTATAAACTATTAGAACTTGCATTGACAGGCTATTCAATCTTCTTTGGAAGAATCAGAGACAAATTCTGCCCTGACTTACTCACTTCAACAACCCTATCTGAATCGCCAAGACGTTAGGGTTTCTCGGAAAGAAAGTCGTGGGACGGCCGGCGACGATGAGGATAGAACAGCTCCAGCTTCGACTGATTGTGCTATTCCACAAGAAACTTCAATAATTAGCCATATGTTTGAGTAAGGAATTTCTGAAGCCGTAATGCACCAACACAGCACGGTCGGAGAGATTTCGGTGCCGTTTGCAAATATTTATACAGGATTTGTTCACGGAGCAGATCACGATCAAGGGAATGTGCACGTCGAGTCCTTTGGAAAGGAAAGACCATGTTATTCCTAAGTTTCTCCTATCGAAGCTCAAATGGGGGAATCTCAAAACATCACATCACCTCGTCCGTACTGTCATCAACATGAAAAGCAACACCAAGGAGTAGAAGAAAGCCCCTAACTTCCCAGCAACTTCTCCTTCATACGATCTCTCTTCCTCGCATCTGCAGCTGGAGTCCCACTCGCAATCGTAGCACTCTTTCCCACAGTTGCAGGAGGCTGTGCTCCAGCCCCTAGAGCAGGCCCACTCGCAGCAGAAAGTGAACTCACACCCACCACATCCCCATTGTGCGGAAGAGAAATCGACTCACCCTTCGACGACTCGGTCTCAGCCAAAGCACCGATCCCCTCATTATCACCCCACTTCGCCAGACCCATCTTCTTGACGAATCTCTGCGACATACTCCGACTCCTCTGTTGACTCTGCTCCATCGCCAAAACTTCCCGTTCTCTCTGCGCAGACTGACTCTTATCCTTCTCCGCCTCTAATCGACGTTTCTTCTCCTCGGGATCAATCATATCTTTCGCGCCCTGCTTGACATTTTTGGCCCGTTGTTTCACTGTCAAGTAGCCTTCAAGCCCCAAAATGACAGCATAACTGCGCGAAACATTGAGATGGGACAAATCCGCCCCCTCTTCTTTGAGGTTCTTCAGAAACTCGCGAAAGTTGCGAACAGGAGGGGCGTAATGTCCAGAGAGCGGCGAGAGTTTTCGAATTTGACCCCGTTTGATTTTGATGAGTCCGGCGGCTGCGACGCGAGCTCCTTTGAGAAATGAAGAGTGCTGGAATGCGCCGGATTGCTTGATGCCCACGTATAGCCGGAATGAAGTGTCCGCGACAAAGATCCACGTATTCTTCTTCGTGGTCTTTCGCAGGAGATGGTTCATCAGAGTGTCGACGCTGATGTGATTAAGTTTGTTCAAGCCTTTGGCATCATGAAACTCTTCATTCGCATATTTCGAGGAGTCCTCGTGAGATCCGGTGCTGATGTCCGACGCTATCGATGAGGAGTCATTGGAAGAATCATATCGCTTAGGCTCTGGTTTCGCGCCTGTCGTTACTTCTCGCCAGGTTGGTGTGTCATCACTCAAATGCACAATCCCGTCGATGCTGTCTTTAAAATCCAGAGAGGTGGTGATGGGCTTCCCGTCTTTGTTCCAGACGAAGCGACCTTGCTTATCGATGTTGACAAGATATCTTTTCCGTTCCTCGCGGCTCAGATATCTGACTTGTTCTCGGTCCAGCCGCTCTCGTGGCCGATCCGGGAGGTCGACAGATTTGCCTTCACCATAGTCCAGCCAGTAGAAGAAGTTTTCTTTCGTGTCGCGCGTCATCCACTCCTTGTGATACCTGCGCAAATTACTACCGTAGCGATGCTTCTGATCGACCTGTAGTCAAATCATCAGTCACATCTAGTCTCCGGCCATATCCTATCCTCACATACCATTTCCAAGAAATACTCTAACCCCATAACTTTGGCGTACTTTTCCCGCTCCTGCTTCTGTTTTCGCCTCTTGTCTCTCAGCTCTGCCTGACTCGCATGATCATCATCGTCCTCATCACTGGTATTATCGCTCCCCGCATGTCTCGCAGCGGCACTCGCCTGCGCCCACCTCTTCTTCACCCGATCCGCCGCTGTAGGCGATTCATTAAAGCGTTGCACTTTTGAGACTGGTCTCGTAAGCCTGCTGTATTCGGCTGTCACGGGATTAGCTTCCTCGACACGGGCAGCTCGCGACCATAACGAGGATGATGGCATACCATCTTTGAGCGCCTACCGATTCAATGAGGTCAGCGCGTCGTGCGATTGCGACTGACTGATTGTGGGTGCAGAGCGAGAGCAGCAAGATAGAATTGCTCACTCTTCTGCTCCATGCGACACGAGATCTTCATACCTCAAGCCATCGGGTGCTGGGTTCCAGGGCATATCCTTTCATGGCTCTGCGGGCCTGGTGACCCCGAAAATTCCGCTGGATGATCTCGGCGGCATTGGTCCTCTCGTCGATTGTCTCACGCCTACGTTTGGCGCGGATCTCTGCAGCTCTTTCATTCTGCTGCCGCTCAATCTCTCTCAGCTTCTCTGGCGAGGGCAGAGCGAGCGGGTCGTGCTTCGTTTCCGTTGCGGACGAGGACTCCATGTTGGCGACGATGTTGCGATCATGCTGATCAGACGCGGCGTGCAACAGCACAAATAGTGAGGTCTCGCCAAACTTTCTCCCTCACTTGTTGGTGCGCGGTGTTCTAGATCGGTGTGGCTTGGGCTTAGACTGTCGTTCGGTGGTGGTGGAGGGGCTGAGTGGGATGGCGGCACGCTGCACCGAGGCCACGCGTCGCACGTCAAGCACAGCTCTATCGACGAACAAGCCCGAGAAGCACCGCGGCCACCACGGCTGCCGATCAACTTTGCCAGTTTCAGCGGACGGCGTGTCGGTCAGACCGTGAAGAGATGCTTGTTTGTCACTACTAAGCGCCATCTGAGACATGGACTGAGGCTGAGGTCGAATAGCGGGGTGAAGTCAGCATTGTACCAGCGGTCCAAACGAGATGAGAAAAGACACAGCAATGCATGCGCTCCATTCTGATTTCTGCTCGCGAAATAATGCTTTTGACTCCAGACGTCTCCCTCCCTCCCCGTAAGCTACAGTGGTATCATTCGCAAGCAGTGCGCGGTCATAAAACGCCGAGTCCGTAACCTCAACTCCATCGCCCTCGCATAGCGCCCGCTCGCAGTTCAGAAACTGATCAAAAGTCGTAGCAACTCCGCTGGCTTTTGTACGTCCCAGCTTTCCGGAGCAACCGCCTCCTGCGGCGATGCTCAGTCATCTACATCCCCATACCGCCATTGATGTTGCCGTATGGCATCATTCCCTCCATGTGCATGCCGGGATACTGTGGACCCTGGTTGCCCATCATGTTGTGAGTGTATGAAATGTGCTGCATTCCATGATCTTGCACCGGCTCATACTGGATCTGGTCCTGCATCTGTGCCTCCGGTACCGCGCCTCCCTGCTGCTGCACCTGTTGGGGGTCGAAACTTTGCTGCACCGTCTGTGGATGTGCACCAAATCCGTTGTTCTGATCGGCCGCCTGATACCCGTCAACGTATTTTTGCTCCGATTGCGGTTGTTGGCCAAAGTCGGTGGCATCTCCAAGGAATTCTGATTCATCACCCTCGGCAGCGCCAGCTTCCTCGCCTGTGTAGCTGTCGCTCTTGGTGAAACCTCCGTAGCCATCTGCGCGGGATATGATTTCACCCGTCTTCTGCATCTTGGTCCGCAACTGTCCCATCTTGCGCTTCATCCTCTCCCGCAGCATATCGTCGTGGAGCTGAGGCAACCAGTCTCCTTTGCTGAGGTCGACCAGCTTGTAGAGCTCCCGATACATGGACTCGAAGATATCGACTTGATTCTGCGCAAAGGCGTAGCAGCCGTATTGGTGCATGAGATTGGCGAGAAGACCTTGAGCCCGAAGAGGCCAAATATCCTTCGATGATACCCATTCCGCCGTGAGATGATCACGTCGACGCGATCGCCGCTCCAAGTCCCGAAGCATGCGCTCCTGCCGCTCCGCAGTGCGACGCTTCGACTCCTCAATCTTCTTCTTGCTTCGCGAATCGCGCTTCGGAGGTGTGGGAACCACGAGATTAGGATTGTACAACGAACTCGTGCCAGAGTTTGGCGTGCTGCCTTTGCGAGCAGCGGACGCAGGAGTGTTCTTACCACTTTGTATACGTCGCAGCTTCAGCTTTACCTCGAGCTCGCGCTTCTGAAGCTCGATCTGCTGGAGTTGTAGCTGCAGCGTCTCTTCATCGTCCTCTACATCGTCGTTGTTGCTGCCGGTCATGGGCACGCTGAACGAGGATTGCCGCTGGACCGGCGTCTGCTGTTGAGTTTGCTGTTGCAAGGCCTGAGCGAGCTGCTGCTCTGCGTTCTGCGGTACCATGGGCGCGTACGGGCTTTGGTAATGTCCGTTGGGGTGCATGGGCGACATGGTATTCGCGTTGTTGTTGTTGGAAGTCGTCGGGCCATCACCATCTCCGTCGTCTTCCTCGTCGTCGTCATTCGCATCACCCTTCTTCTTGCTGCCTTTGATCTTCACCTTGTCGCCCTTGCGCTCGAAGACGCGACGGATGGTCCTCGTCCCCACCACAATCTTGTGCTTATCGTACAGCCACCATAGCATATCATCCACCGAGAGCTCCGGGTTCTGTTTTACATGGTCGACGAGAGCCTGCTCGATCTCGGCCGACAGTACTCGATGTCTGCCGGTGCGCGACTCCGGGGGTTTGCCTATTCTGCCCGTTCGCTCGAGCTCCAGCTTCCATCGCCGAATGGTGCGGTCGCTGACGCCAGTCTCTTTCTCGATCGACTCCTCGTCGCGACCGGACTCGAGAAGCTGGCGCACCTGCTCGCGCTGCTCCGGCGAATAGGCCTAGATACCATTCGTGTTAGCAAGCAGCGTCCGATAGTGGAAGCGACTGCACACAGTCCACGCGCTGCTGTCGAGCACGCGCGCGACAGAGCTGAGAGCTGATGCAAGGACGGCAGCGTTGCGAGGCATCTTTGCAGATGCTACAGAGAGCGCTCGCCATTGCTCTGCAGCCATGCTGCACTCGTGCTCGTCGTGCTGGACGGCGTGTGAACTGGGAACGCATCCACTTACCTTCCCCATCGTCGGCGGCAGAAGTCCTGATGAAGCGGTTGTGTCAGAACAAAAGGTTTCTTCATCGAGTTGTGACCCTTTGGGAGGGGCCTCAGGCATGGACAACCTCCGAAAGCTAGCTTCCACTCCCACTTTCACCACCAGCACAGTCACCACCATTAACGTGGGAACTGGATGCCATGAGAACCCCTTTATGAGTCCAGAATTTTCTATTAATTTGGTCACTCTGCCTCTAGCGACCGTCAAAATTGCTACATGGGGTATCAAAACAAGAGCCTACACAGTGCTCAGATCCGGCCTCCCACAAATACCGAGGTCCACATAGCCTCTAATAATCTAACACACACCTCGACCTGTCAAAACGTCATATCAATGCAAGAGATTCGCTAAATTGGGACTCGCACTCGCTCCAGTCGTTCCATTGACTTGCCCACCCCGGGGTGTTGTGGCCCTCGCCTCTCCATTTTCCAGTCGCGGACTTGTGGTAGCCTGCTGCTGGTTGTGGCTCTGCTGCTCGGTGGACTGTTGTGCTTGCGGGATGGAAGGTGTAGGCGGCCCCTGCTGCGCCTGTTGCTGCATCTGCGGTTGAGGTGGTGCAGGTGAATTCATGGGGTTTTGAGGCTGGGCCGGCGGAGGGTGCTGCGGCTGAGGTACGTTCTGTGGCTGCGAACCAGGTCTCCCGAACAAAGCATGGGGACTGGAATGCACAGGGGGCCCCAACGAAGGGAGTTGTCCTGGGTATGGCCCATCACGAGACATTCCCGGCATCTGGTGATGCTGAGAAGGCGGAGGGTAACCAGGAGATGGCTGGCCGGGATGAGGCGATCGCATGCCGCCGTTCGGAGCTTGTCCCGGCGGACCAAAGCCGTTCAATGGTGGAGGGCGCGGAGGCTGACTTTGTGCGAACGAGGGCCCGTAGTGAGGAGCTGGCGGGATTGGCGCTGGCCGGGGCGCATGGTAACCATAATTGCCGTAGCTGTTCTGCCGGTCATGGAATCCCATTGGAGGTGCGGGAGGTGGCTGGTGATAGCCATTTGGCTGATGGAACTGCTGTGGGTAGACGTGATGGGGCGGTCCACCATGATGATGGGGTCCATATTGTCCAGGAGGACCATGGCCAGGCAAACCATTGAGCGGTGGAGGTGCAGCCGGTGGTATTGGGGTTGGCTGAGGCGGGTTGTCGATAGCACGGAACTGCTCCTCGATGGATGGAATCGGCGCCGGTGTCGGACGCTTGCTCCCTCTTGGAAGTGAGGATGCCCGTTTGTCCCCATCTTCAGGCGGCGGAGAAGTCTCCAGCTTGCTCTTGAGGAAACATTTGTGGCACAGGAATTCTGTTGGAACCTGTTCCTCGGGCTTCTGGCGTTCCTCTAGCAATGGAGAAGGACGGGCGGCAGGTGGAACGTAGCCTTGCGGCAGACCATGAGCATGAGTCGCCGGATCATTGTGATCGACTCTGATGGGTTCGCCGATGGCAGATCGAGCTTCACCATTGTGGGTGATCGTGGGTGGTGCATTAGGATCTTGCACAGCGGGCGCGGGCCCTTCACTTTCTCCGTGTTCACGATCGGCACTTAGCCCACCGTTGAAGCGTTCTGGCATGCCCTCCCATGCTCGCCCATTCGCGCCTGGCGCCATGAAGCGGATGTTGAGCTTTTCGGAGATTTTAGGCTGTTCCGAAGGCCTGTCGTGTTCTGTTGTCTTGATCGCCTCTTCTCCAGGTCCTTTTGCGACTGGATGCCATTTTGGTGTCACATCGACGTCGCATTTGACACATCGTCGTTGTTCCTCCTCCGGGACCATGCTTATATCCACGACACCGTCTGAAGGTTCAGGCTTCGTGTCAGCGGCGATAGATGTCCTCGCGCCTCGACGAACAGCAGCTGCTATTCCATGCGCGCCAGATTCCCTACGATTCGGGCCCTGGGAGAGTGCTGCTTGTTGGCCCTTCTTATCCTTAGTAAGTTGCGCCTCAGCAGCTTTGCGCGCTGTGCCAGTCAAGGTGAGGTCGGCCTGCTTATACGCCTCGGCATATATTTGTAGAGCAGTCTTGCCAACGTCTTCGTAGTACTCATCGATTGGGTGGAGGACGCCTTTGAACGTGTGCTCCTTGCAGAGCACGACAGGAGTCACCGAACCGGTTTCATTGCCCAGTGTGACAGTCGTGACCTGATCTTTGCGCGAGCCCTTGACGGGTTGGACATCGAATCCGAACGTATAGTGAGCCTCGAATGCACAAGACGCATGGAACGCGGCCTGGCATTGGCTGCAATTGATGCAGGCGCCTGCGTTTTCGCGAAACTTGTTGGCAATGTCCCGATTCTTGCACAGCTTGCAAATGGCTTCGAAGCGTGCTTGCGGGATCAGTTGGAAGCCCTCGGCAATTTCCAGCTTCTCTGCGTTGCTGTATCGAATCTCGTTCGCCCAAAGGGAACACGACACGTGCACCCAATTATTGCCAGTTGTGCGCTTCAGCGGCTCGCGAGGTATTGGTGGGCGATGGGCTGCAAGTTGTCTGTTGCGGTACTCGTTGCGCATGCCATCGGCAAGCTCCTTCTCCAGCCGCTCTTTTTCTCGCTCCCGGTCCGTCTTCTTCTTGTGCGAAACTCTAGGCGGTTCGACCAGATCCACCATTGTTTCTTCTGTCAAGCACAAACAGCAACAATAATCTGTTGACACGAGCGGATTGCGATCGTTCTGACACTGCTCACAAATCCAATTCACCTCACCGTTCGGTCTGATTCCATCGTGCTCGCCGACTCCGAAACAGCGCCGATGCACAGTCAGCTTGCAATGAGCACAAGCAATCGTATCTTCAAAACCTTTGCAGACCGCGCAAGGAAGCACTTTCCAAGTCGGCTGAGCCGGAATGATGGGCGGCGGCGGCGGTGTTGGTTCCTTCGGTGGGGGCGGCGGCGGAGCAGGCTTCTCCACATGCTCTGTCAATGGGACTGCTGCTGCTTTGCCGGTCTTTGACTTCTTCCTAGGAGGCTCGTTGCTCTCGAAAGACGACGGGTTGGCGAAATCCGGCTCCGGCGGAGCTTCGTTGGCAGCGATCAGCTCGCGCAGCAGCTCCTCGTCGATTTTCTTCTTGAACGCCCGCCCACCGCTTTGCGCAATCTTCTTCGAGACTTCGTCGATCTCCTCCCACTTGATTGCGTACTTTCGCCACAGATTCGCACATCGAAGGCAGAGAGCAAGCACGTAGCGTTCCTTCTTCTCGGTCTTCTGCCCTTTCTCAATCTTCTCCACTGTGACCATTTGTCCGGGAGACACACCAGGCGCGCGTCTCCATTGCCGCGAATGGGTTGAGCTGCAGTACTTGCACTGGAAGCCACGATTCTTGCGTATGGCCTTGTCGTTGTCGAATGCAGAGTCATCCACATCATGAGCCAACTCTGCTTGAAGCTTGCTGCCAGCGTCCCCGGCAGGTTCCGCCTTCTTCTTCTTGCGTCCTCCATAGTTGCCCCAGATCTCTCTACCTTTCGGTGTCTTCTTCCAGAGATAGTAGAACCGTACAATATCAGCATGCGGCAGACTCGTCTTCATATGGAGACGGATGAGCCGGTGTTCCGAACCATATTTGGCAACTCCCTCCTCGAATTTGAACAGATCCTGTTTGCTCAGCACGGGCTCGTGGAGATCCTTGACACGGTCCGTCTTTTGCAACGCCTTCAGAGCAGCATCTGTGTTGTACTTGTTGTCGATAAGCACCTGCATTGCCCGGTCCAGAAAATTCGTACCAAAAGGCGGCACTCCGATGCCTCTGGCAAGAGGCCTTGCCCGCTGTAAGTAAGCATCAACAAATTTCTCATTTCGTTTCACGGGATCCGGTTCGCTCATGTCCGCTTGCTTCGGAGGCTTGTCGAGCGGAGGCATCACGAAAATTGGCGTTGCGGTGCACTTGGGATCTTTCGGATCGTAATCTTCGCCTCGAGCGACGTAACCGGGAGGTTCGTCCTGTACCCACTTTGGGCGTTTAGCTTTCTCTTCCTTGTCTGCTTCAATTGCCGCCAAGGACTCTTTCGTCAGCTTCGTTTCCTTCTTCTGAGCTCCGGCCTTCATGTATCGCTTTTTTATTTCTGCTGGCTTTACAAGCTCGACCGGACGTCCGTGCCATACGTTAACATTGGCCTGATGTCGTGGACCGAGGCGCGAGCTGGCTCGAGGATATATCGCCCGATCGTCGTACTGCAGTGCATCTTCTACCCGAGCGTGAATACCAAGATATCGCATGGGCCACATCTTTGCGAGCGCGATCTCGGCTTGAGTAGCAGGGTGGTCGTCTGTGACCATGTCATCCACGTCTGGACTTGGTGCGCGAGTCGTATTGCTCGAGAAGCCTGGAGCTTCTTCCTCCGGTGCAGCATCTTCCTCTTCGGCTTCCGTTACATGGCCACTAGCATTTGGAGTGTTGCGTGCTTCCTGTTCTCGTTCCGAAGCGCGGCTGCAAGGACCACAAGCCCAGGCGAAACCGCGTGAAGGCTTCTTTGGAAGCGGAGGCTGCACACAGTTCATGTGGTAGGAGTTCTTGCAGATTGCGCAGTCCACGGAATCAGTGGATGCACAATATCGTGCACAGCGCTTGCAAGACTTGGCCGCGCTTGTCAATTCCTTGACACGCCCCGTTTCGACGACGACGAACTTCCATCGCTCGTCAAGCGCTTTCTTGACCTTGTCGGGCACGTTGACGATCTGCTTGACTGGGATACATTCGTAGGACCGCCGGATGAAGCGGTCGAAGACCTGCACGAAGTAGAAGGAATCGCGTTCCTTTCGATAGGCGTCTAGGTCATCGATTTCGGAGCGATGCTTGATCGTGCATTTTCCGCGTAGGGACGTGAGTGGACACATGTCGGAATGCATGGTGCCATAAACGAGACGAGTATCGCTGCTGAATCGTTGAACATCTCGTGGTCGGTAATACCAATTCACACGCAACGAGTCCACGGGTGAGTTCTTGTTATCGCTTTCGACATGGAGGAACTCCATAATGCGACAAAGGTAGTAGGGATCTCCCGGCGGCTCACAAACAAGGTACACGTGATCTGGCAAAAAGTCAGCCTGAGGAACAAACGGAATTGTGGAGCGGGGTAGGCTGCAACCTCGATTCGCGAGGGCTGTAGCCAGATCAGGAGAGTGGAAAGTAGCTTACCGTTGACAGACAGCTTCGTCCCGTCATCTGCAACCAGTTCGCCCTTTTTGTTGAGGCAACTGCGATGCTTGGAGAATGACATGATGTTGGTCTCGCGTGCTAGAGTCGGTGAGCCTGTCGGAACGGCCGGCTTTCGCGCCGCTCCTGGAGGAGGCGTGGCAGATGCAGCATTCCCTGAGAGCGCGGCGGCCGCATTTCCAGCAGCTTTTCGCTTTTTCGTCGTGCCTGCTGTAGTGGGCGTCGACGCGTTCGAATCTTTAGCACTCGTCGCGTTGCTGTTGACTGCTTGAAAAGACGTGGCGTCGGGGCCGCGCTTGGTCTCGGAGGGTCCCTGCGTAGTCGCGGCAGACGCATCGAGGCCTTTCTTCTTCCCCGTCGTGGCGGCGGACGTAAATTCAAAGTCCATGTCTTGGTCTTCGGCGTAGTTGGGTCGCGTGCTGGTTCGATTGCGCGAACGCGTGCCATAGGATGCTTCGGCCATCGCGCCATCCAAACCATCGACTTGCGAGGACAATTTCGAAGGCTGAGCTGCAGAGGTGGAAGTTTGTGCTGTTTGTGCAGCCTTTGGTGCCACAGCCGCATCGCCTCTCGGCGGTGTCAGGTCAGACGAGCTCCCGCGTTGGTGGCCGGTGGCTGCTGGAGTTGCGTTGCGTGCATTCTCTGAGGCGGCCCGGGAATTGATCGCTTGGAATGAGGCGGCGGGTGTGCCATCTCTCGAGGCTGTGGGAGCCCTCGAGGCGGGAGTAGAATCCATGGCAGCAGGCTGCGTCGATGAGCCAAGCTCATCGGCCATTACGCTTTGACGGCTTGTCGATGAAGCGACACATGAGTCGATGTCTGCCGTTTCAAGAGGAAAGCGTGCAATCCTGTGACGTGGTCACTTGGGGGGAAAGAGAGAGCCGGCTAGTCTGGGATTGCAGGTTGGAGGTAAGGAGCGGCGGCCAATCGTGGCAACAATAGCGTAGGAGGTCGCAGACGAGTAACGCGCAGAAGATGGGGTCGCAGATGGGCAGAACGGCAATGCCCAGTCCGACGCCGGTCGGCGATTCAGATCCCGCGAGGCAAGGAGAAGAAAAGAGGCAAAGACGCTGATGGAGCGCGGTGGTGAAGAGACGATGAGCGACGGCCGAAGATGGAAGCGAGACTCATGTTCTCAGAGGGAACGGCCGTGCTCTCTGCCGTAAGCTGGCGCGGCTTGGCTAACTAGCCGGATCTTTTCGATTGCAGACTCGCTCTATTTTGACTGCATGCTATCATCCATATGCCACATCAGGCAGCTCCCTTCCTGCGGCGTGACAGGATGCGTTCGAGTGAAAGGGCATCCTCTCACCCGCTGAACTCGCTTTGGGAATCGGCGACTCCCTCTCGACGCCGTCATGGCCTGCTGACGACCTGTGAGGACGAGCGAGGGAGGGTGCCTTCGATCTCTTGTGCAGCCAATCAGAACTGATTGGGTCGGCTGTGAACCTTCCTGTTGTCCACGTCGTCCAAAGAGCCGTGTCGCTGTCGAGCGCTCCTGCAACCCACACGATCCCGCGCACTATGGCTCTTTCAACACAAACCCAACGACACAGTGAAGATCTATTGCGCGCATAGTTGAACAGCTAATTGTGACGCCCAATGTACGAAGCCTGGTGGCGTTGAATCCGTATTGCGGGCGGTGGAGTGTTCCCACCTCGCCGACACTCGCCCAGTGCCTTGCGCTGGCCTTTCTCTCCAGATGCATACATGTTCCAGGCGCATCAGGTGAAGAGTGGCGATCCTAGCCTGCCAACAAAGAGCATGTGCTGCAGTGAGGTTTGAAAGGCAAAAACAAGTCCTGGGAGCTGCGCCGCCGCGGCTGGACACATCCACTGGCAGACTCGTGGCTTGCACGGCGTGCACGGGCCGCCTCATTTTGCACCTCGTTCCACTGCGATTCGTCATGCTCACTTCTAGAATTTGTCCTTTTGCTGTTGGCTCGGTCACTCGCAACGCATCTCTGCGGCGCTTTCGGGAGCTTCAAATCGCGAAAAGAGGAGGCACACCATCGTCGCACCGCCAAGCTCTGTTGCTGCACTGCACAAACGGGACAGATTCCTCTCATCTGGGTACTCCTGAACATCGGCCCATGGATGCTGAAGACGCTAAATGCTTCGCACGATGACATCCGCGGCTAAGAGGGTTCCCATCCCCAAGAATGGCGTCGACTACAGAGGAAAGATCGTCCTGGCCCCTATGGTGCGCAGTGGCGAATGTCCATCACGTTTAGTCGCACTCAAGTACGGTGCAGACTTGGTGTGGGGACCAGAGACCATTGACAAAGCGCTCATCGGTACGACGCGACACGAAAACCCAGTGACGAAAGCCGTCGACTTCACCAGAATATCTTCAAATGGAGCCAAGAACCCAAGTCTAAATCCCGACCAGCGCGAAAGTGTCATATACCGCCTGCACCCAGGACGAGAAGGCAAGAAACTCATCTACC
Organism: Cercospora berteroae; assembly: GCA_002933655.1. Taxonomy (NCBI): domain Eukaryota; kingdom Fungi; phylum Ascomycota; class Dothideomycetes; order Mycosphaerellales; family Mycosphaerellaceae; genus Cercospora; species Cercospora berteroae. The sequence goes on from PNEN01001727.1 coordinate 15,647, forward strand.
AAATCGGAACCGCAAACCCAGAAACCGCAGTCGAAGCCGCAAAACTCATCGCAAAAGATGTCGCAGGCATCGACGTCAACGCAGGATGTCCCAAACCCTTCAGCACCAGCGGCGGAATGGGCGCAGCACTCCTCAAAACCCCCGACAAACTCTGCGCCATCCTTCGCGCCCTTGTCAAAGAAGTCGGCACACCCTACGAAATCGGCATCAGCGTGAAAATCCGCATCCTCGACACCCCCGAAGAAACCCAAGACCTCGTCCGCAAACTCTGCGAAACCGGTATCCACGGCCTAACAGTCCACTGCCGCACAACACCTATGCGCCCCCGCGAAGCCGCAATCCGCGACGACCGCCTCAAAGTCGTTCGCGAGACTTGTCACGCAGCCGGCGTCTCCTGCCTCATCAACGGCGACGTGGCATCCCGCGACGGAGCCCTTAAACTCATCTCCCAATACGGCGTCGACGGCGCCATGATCGCCACAGCAGCCGAAACAAACCCTTCAGTCTTCCGTCCCGAATCCGAAGGTGGCAAAGCCCCTTGGGATGAAGTCGTGAAAGAATATGTGAAAACTGCCTTGGAAGTCGAAAACCGTTTCGGGAATACAAAGTACCTCCTCGGACAAATGATTCCAGGTAAAGTTGGAGCTTATAAGAAAATGATGAGTGCGAAGAGTTATAGTTCGATTGTGGAAGTTTTGGGGTATGAGGATCTGAAAGAAACTGCTGTGGAAATTGATCGCAGGTTGGAAATTGGGGCGTTCGAGAAGCCGAAGATGACGAAAGCTGAGCGGAAGAAAGCGATGAAGGAGGCTGCTGCGGCAATTGTTGCTAAAGTGACGGATGGAGAAGATGCCAAGGAAAATGAGCAATTGAGTGAAGAGAGAAAGAAATTGCAGACCACTGCCGCGGGCATCAAGCGGACGGCCGAGCAGGCGCAATTGGATATGCCGCCTGATATTGCACGAGAGAGAGGACCTGGATCTGTTTCGGAGAATGTTTCTACTTTGGCTGTATAGATGGAAAAGGTCTCCTAGCCGACGGACACGGCAAATACCTGCATCTGGTTCACCAAGTGCTGGGCACTAGACGCAGGACATGAAAACTTGGACGAAGACGGATGACATGATAAAGCATAGAATATTTCCACTCCATCTAGATGTAGGTGGGAGAATGGTGCTCCGCACAATCCCCGTCTAAGATGTATCATTTCACACCAAAACTCCGCGCAATGCCTCCTCGCCCATCTATGCAGTCAATCGCGATCCCTCGATCAGTGAACACAGTTTCGCAGCGACTTATAACTTCTTGCGATACAGATCTCCACCGCAGTCCCGTAATCGCTTGGCAGCTTGCTCGGGTGTGATGTCTCGTTGTGGCTCTGCCATGAGTTCGTACCCAACCAAGAATTTCCGGACAGTCGCGCTGCGGAGAAGAGGCGGGTAGAAGTGGATGTGGAAATGTGAGGCTTCGATTTCCTCGTCGGTGCCTGTTAGGGGTGCTTGATGAATTCCCATACCTGGAGTAAAATGTTAGCGTCTTCCGAAACCTCAAGAAAAAGTGGAAGCTCACTGTAAGGGAAATTCGTCTCAAAGAGATTGTCATATCTCCTTGTGATATCCGACAGGACTTCGGCCAAATCCTCTTTCTCGCTTTGGTCAAAGTCGACCAGAGCCCGCTTGTGCGACTTTGCGATCACCATGACCTCAAACGGCCAGGTCGCCCACCAAGGACATCCAGCCCAGAAACTTCGGTTCTTGAATACCGTTCGCTCGCCCTTCTCACATTCAAGTTGCGCGTAATCGACCAGCATGTGGGATCCCTTCTGGTCTCGTCGATACTGCTGCATGTTCTGAAGCTCGAGGCTTGGCTCCTCTGGTAAAGAAGTAGTCGTCCAGACCTGTCCATGTGGGTGAGGATTCGAGCAACCCATTGCTGCGCCTTTGTTCTCAAATATTTGCATGTATCGGTATTGGTCTCTAGGCTGTTCAATGGCTGTCCCATTAGGTATTTGTTGTGCAATCTGGGCGAGTGGTGATTGAGGGTCGAGATGAGCGATGTAAATCTTGGTCCAGGTCTCTATTACAGGCATGATGTCTTGAGGTGGCATGTCGGCCAATGTGAGGTTGTGCGAAGGTGAGAACGTGATTACGTAGCATTTGCCAGTAACGCTCTCGGCCTTGAGGAGACGCGACGCCAATGCTATTTTCCTGTCAGGCTGGCTCTTTAGAATCGATTGCTGGTCGAGCGACTCACTGCCATTGTCCTTGGGTGCATCGTACTCTTCTTGCTGCTCTTTCACAGCCGAGTAATCGTTGACGAAGACGAATGTGCTGTTATAGTCAGGGTTCGAATCGCCTTGTGCGCGCTTGTTGCGTGGGCACAGATAGCACTGCCCTATGTTAGTCTGTTTCCCGCAGGCTACTCATCGGAGACTACACACAGAAGGATCGTATTCCGGCAATGTGTTCTTGCTCGCCTCTTCCTGCGCTCCTTGCCATGGACGCTTTGTTCGATGGGGCGATACGAGCACCCATGACCCTCTGAGCAGGTTGTAACGGCGGTGGGAGATATCGTCGAGGATGGCGTCAGGCATGGCTGTCTTGGTGCAACATGCGTCGCTGAGATCGAGTCGAGAATCTGTTCGAGAGGGTGCCGAGGAAGGGGAAGGCGATAGGTCTGGAGAGATGCTGACCTGGTGCATGATTAGGTCTGAGTGAGGGGCGGGTCTTGAAGAGAAGTGAGAGAGTACGAATGGGTAGTCCTACGCTAAGTCGCGCTGCGAAGGCGCCGGGATGGTGTCCAAGATATATATCTAACACTCGTTCGTCCAAGATGGGGCAAGCAGTAGCGCTGGAAACGCGGCGGGCGATGAACGTGCTAGCTGCTTGGATCGAAGGCGCTGAAGGGGAAATGCGAGCGCTCCGAGTGGATGAAGGTTCCCGAGACGTGTCTGCGAGACAGGCAAAGCAGCAGAACAGAGACACGAGAGTTCTGGGCGGAGGAACTCTCGAGCGCGATAGACTTGCAGTCTCATGTGCGCCTGCCCCTCCACATCGTCACTCTCCACATCCCGCATGTAGCTGCTCTGTCTTTGCTCATTACGCCGCCGACCGCCAGCCCGGGGTGCGATGATCTCTGTCGCGACGCACATAAGTGCCGCTGGCGAAGCTCTGCGAGAGCATCTTCGACATCCAGCATCCCCGCGCCGCAGCAGCTGGTGGAATTGGAGCGGGAGTCTGGCGCTTTACGCGGCGGAGAACTCCTCGACGGGCCGATGAGAGTTCACGCCCCCTGCGAGCGGCAGAACTCCCGCGGACACATGCGGCCACAGCACGACTCGGTGCGGATGACAGGCGCGTGTTCGAGCTGGGCAGCGGCTTCTTGCTGAAAAATGGCGGAATAGGATAGAGTGTAGGAGGCGCTGCTCCGAGACGGTGCGAAAGACAGCAGATCTGCGAGTGGCCCACCAGTGTCTCCGTCCTCGGCTGATGTATAACCCGAGCTTAGGACGAGATGAGAGAAGAAATGCTCTGGGCGATTTCTCCTATCTCGACGTCCATAGAACCAGCCGGACTGTCACAGGCTGCTGCTAAGCCAGGACATATGTAGGCCTGCGATCCAAGAGGGCATTGCCATGGATCCAGGACCCAGGTCGTTGGCAGATCTGCCTTATCTGCAATCGCGAGGAAGATGAAATACATCGTTGCTTCGGCCGGGTCCAATGGGTGACATGTCGAGAAGCCGCTGACACGCGTAGAGCTTTCAATGTTCAAACTGGACATGCAGTAAACGAATAGATATGCCAATAATGGCGGCAGGCACGGGCATGAAGTACGCCGGCAGTGCTGGGGAAGCTCAGCCGAGAAACGCGTCAGGGCATTCGCATTCGCGACAGCTGTATCTTAGCGTTCCAGAACCACGGAGCTCATCTCACCTCGACACTCACAGCAACGACCACTCCGACATCCTCTCACACCGTTCAGCGTCATGGCTGCAATGATGCTCGGTCCCGGCAGTGGACGCAATCAATCAGCCAACCCATACGAACACTATGATGCCCCCGTCGGGGAAGACGACCTGATCGATCCAGATGATGGTATGCGCCATTCTATCCAGACAATCTCCTTGCTATATTGACAGACTCGCTTCCAGCCACTCTTGACGATCTCGACGACCCGGTATCAACGAGCGACAGAGCACCCTTAACTGGTAACATCACAAACCAACAATCCCAAGCCAACGCCCGTGCAGCCAATTCCGCCCAAGGCTACCTCAACAACGCCATCGCCGGTGAAGATCGCCGCGCACCCCTCGATACACTTGATGAATCTGTCTGGGACACTCTGCGGCGCGATCTGCTTGCCGTGTGGGAAAAGATGCGGCAGGTGCTCTATCCTAAATACTTGCTTGGAGGTGTCATGGCTCGAGGGGAAGGTATGAATGCAAACAATGGCGAAGGAGGAGGTCCGGCTGGCGTGGCAGGTCATATCAGAGGTCTTGTGGGAAGATGGCCGCAAGTTGATGCGGATACCATCTTAGAGCAAGGCGGGATGAGCGAGGGTTTGAGGGACTGGGATTTATGGTATGTTGCATTGCTGCGTCTTTACGCTGAAGGACGAGCTAACGATGTGTACAGGGGCCCGCTACTTTTCTGCTTGCTTCTGTCTTTCTTCCTCTCGCTTGGTGCGAGAGAAGATCAGCGCTCCGCTGTCTTCAGCGGAGTCTTTGCTCTTATCTGGATTGGTGAGGCTGTTGTGACTCTGCAGATCAAGCTGCTCGGGGGGAATATGTACGTTCGCCCTTATTCAGGACTCGATCACAATGCTGACGTGCCACAGTTCCTTCTTCCAATCCGTCTGCATCATCGGCTACACACTCTTCCCCATGGTCATCGCTTCGATCCTCAGCGCCTTCCACGTTCCCACGATAGTAAGAATACCGGTCTACAGCGTGCTCGGACTGTGGTCATTAGCAGCTGGGGTGAGCATTCTGGGCGGAAGCGGCGTCATCAAGAACAGAGTGGCTTTGGCTGTTTATCCGCTCTTTGTGTTCTACATTGGCGTGGACTGTTTGTGCTTCATCTCATAGCACACAGTCAGCGCAGTCTATGTAACAGTTTGAATGAAATGCGATGCTCTCTATCCCGGCCATCCAGACGGTGGTCCCTATGGAATCGAGGCCTGACCCTGGTGCGACGCACAACGCTCACGCAAAGTCAGGATTCGATCCTCGCAGCGTCGATTCGATCGCTACATTTCTACTGCGTACACGCTCAATCAGGCAAATTGCTGTTTCCAAGATTCTGCAACTTTAAAAACCACGAGTTGGTCCTTGAAGTAGCGTCCAAACATTTCATCAGTCTTCGTCAACATGAAGGCCCTCCTCCGCCATCTGGTCCTGTAGCTCCTCAATCTTTGCCGCTCTGGACGACTCCTTGACTCCTTTCGAAGCAAGCTCGCAGGCCGTAGACGACTCTCCTCCCTTCAACGCAGGATCAGCCGCGCTAGACGACTCTTCCGCTGCCTTCGAGGCATGCTCGGGCTGTAGTAATGCTCGGCCGCATAACCAATCGGCAAAGCAAGAATCTGGCAACGCAGTGAATCCAGCACGCTCGTAGTCGATGATGTAGCTGTGTACTGGCCAGTCCGCCTGTCTGGAAACGAATACGTACCGAGGGCTTCGCTCACCATTTGTTTTCTTGCTCATGCCACAAGATGTCGCCGTCGTGGTGGCTGCGGTTGTCTACGCCTCGGGCATGGATATCACTAAGGAGAAGAAACAGAACTCGTTAGTCTCGCAACCTAGGGAAGAGCCTTCTCTCCCAGAAGTGAGTGGCTTACTCAAGTGCTTCTTTGAAGGCAGCCGCCACGCGGCGATACTGATCCGGGTCTCCCAAGATGTTCTCGCCGATGAGTCTCCCTGGAACCTTGGTCATAACGATGACTTGGCAGTCAGGGTCGTTGGGATAGCGGTCGGACCACGACCCATCTGCTTGAAAGCTCGCTCGAAGTTGCGGAGCATGGGGACATGGCCACGATGGATCGCTCAATTTCCGCAGCGCTTTCACTTCTCGAGCAGCACGAACGCATGCCTGTTCGCCAGTGCAACCAGCCAGGCTTCCATAAACCTTGATAACCACGAGTTTGCCTCTGTACACGCCTTCGAAGACCGCGATATAGTACTCGTCCTCATCATCGGTTGACGAGACTTTGAAGTTGAAGGGCTGGAGGAACTTCTTCAGCAGAACTTCGTGCTCTCCGCAGTCGCTGACGAGTGTGAACGGGAAATCGAGGGGAGTCATGGAGGCGGAAGTGCGGGAATTGGTACTGCTTCATGATTGCGATGGACTCTGGTCAGCGAGCAACCTGATCCAAAGGGCGATGGCTTTCTCGTGCGATTGCCTTGGCGATAGGCAGACACTGCAGTTTGCTGGCACTCTTATCGGATCTGGACCCGATGCATGAGCGGGGCCTACCTGAGCGACAAGCAATGACGGTTCCAGAAAGACCGCTGGAAGCTCACACCGAGGGCACGAACTCAAGGACGCCTCGATTCAATTCAACTCGATTCAGTATCTATGTCCCAACGCCACAATGCGTCTTCACCAGATCAGTGGGACTATTGGCTAATGCAGACACGCTATCACGCAGCCAAAGGGCACCCCTGTCCTGAAGATGCGAACTAGACCACTCTGTAGGTGAAGGTCATTTGTTCTCTAGTCCAAGGCGCTGTTGAAGCAAAGTCGGTGTTGGGAGTCGCCGTTTTCACTCGTCGTCTCCCTCCTCTCCCTTGACCGGAGCCTCGTCATCTGCTCGAAGTGTCAGCAATGTACAACATCTGAGTGAAATGGAAGATGAAGCAGATCGTACCCTCGACGACCTTCTCCTCCGAAGCAGCCTTCTTGCCCTTCTTAGCTGGTGCGCGAGCCTTCTTGGGCTTCGGTTCAACGTCCCCACCATCCTCGCTGGCCTCAGAAGCAGCCTTCTTGCGCTTTGCGGGAGCCTTCTTCGGCTTGACTTCTCCATTCTCGGCGGCAGCACCTCCTCCACCAGCCTTCTTGCTAGCCTTTTGGGTCACGGTCTTGAAGGAGGCGAGCTTGAGTTTACCTTCCGGATCGAAGGCGGTGTGGGCTGCCTCCCAGTTGGTCTATCGAGGACGATGAGTATGGTTCGATTGACGGTGAGAACTGGAGTGGAAGGGTGTTGCAAGGGACGTACATTGAGGTCTGAGTTCAGCCAGCAGGCTGCGAAGCGGCGCAAGTCGCCGTCTGGGATGGCGCTTAAGTCAATGGCGGACATGTTGGCTGATCGATGTCAGTCAGTAACGGTCTTCTAAAATGAGAGATCGAAAGTGTTACCGATGTGTGTGGATGGATGTGATTTGTGGTGGTCGATGTTGATCTGTCGGGGAGCTTGAAGCGGATGTTTGTGTCGAGAAGAAAGCGGATTAAAGTGCGCGATTGGTACTTGTTGCGCGCACGCCGGCAATGCAGGGATCGAAGTGAAGCTTCTGCAGCTGATGCAAACGGACAGGGCAGCTAGTGGGGATCGAGCCTAATCTCAACCAATTTCTCTTAACATGTGCGAAGTGAAGTGAAGCGTTTCCAGAAGATTACAATTTCATGTGCTCAAGTTGAGTGCTGATGGAGATGGATTCAATCATCAGCACAATAACCACTCGCAGAGTACTACCTGCCATATACCGTAGAACGTAGCTCGTGCTTCGCTCGAAACTCTACGGCACCGAAATTCCAACGTCGCTGTTCTTTCCATCGCCTTGAAAGTCGAACGAAGACGCTCAAACCAACCAGTCATCCCCGTCGTCACCATCGCCACCCTCACCGACAACGTGCTTCTCCTTCTTCACCGGAGTTGCACCCACCAGAGGATCCTCCTCCCCATCATCCTCATTCTCCATCTCAGTCTTCGCCTTCTTAGCTTTTCCACGGGCACCATTCACCTTCGCCTTCTTCTTCACGGCGCTCTCATCCCCGTTGACCTCGCTTGCCGCACCCTTACGCTTCTTGCCAGCAGACTTCGCTGGCGTGGCAGCCACCTCATCGCCGCAAGCATCGCTTCCCTGGCTTTCCATCGCCTCCTTGATCTTCTTCGTAATGACCCAGATCGAGCGCTTGAAGCTGTCTGGTTTGGCGCCACCGAAATCGGAGGCAGCCTTGTTGAGATCGAACTGGGAGTATGTTAGTGATCAAACCGCAATGGTGCCATGGAATCAAACTCGTCCCCTGCTTGGTAACAGTGAGGACAGCTTCATGCATACCTGATAGACATTCTCGGTGTTGAGGAAAGCGCAAGCCAAACGCTCCATGTCTGATGGGCTGAGGACCGCCTTGGCGACCTTAAAGCTGAAAGGGCCCTTGAGTTTTTCGGGCATGGCGGCTTGTGTGGAATGGAACAATTGGCGGCGTTGATCTTGAAAGATACTGGGATGTCTGTGTTGTGGTGGGCTGTTGCGGCACCTTGTGCGTAGCGTAATGTGCTTGAGTAGTGGATGTTCAAAGCTGTGAGTGGTATGGGACGAAGTAGGTATGTGAATGTTGCAGCACCCGATGCAACAGGATGTTGAAAGTGGTCAGGTCAAGTCGAAAGCTGTGAAGACGTCGTGAGCTTCAGGTGAAGTGAGAACCACGCGAAACGAAGCGAGATCTACCGGTCAGCAACCGTTGAGAAATAAGTGAGCGACAAGCAATGTGCAAACATCGTTGACACAACGTGAACTTCACGTGAAGTGCACTCACATGCTTCACGCAGCATAGACTGAACTCTACGCGACCAACCCTGCTAAACCTTCCCTCCTAATTTCAGACTGAGCACTTTCAAACCCACCTCGCAACCTTTACACATGCGCGCTATAGTTGTTACTGATCAAGTAGCCCAAACGCCGCGATTCTGTATCCACACGATGACTCCGGACCATGCTGTTCAAACAGTAGAAACAAGTACATGTACCATATTTCATGCTGAACCTAGGGCGCATCTAGCTTGCATGATATTTTTTCAACTTTGAGCCGCCCTCGTACAGGAGTCGGTCCACGGCAGCGGCGACCGTTAGCGTGCCTCCTATGACGGCGCAGACGCCGACCAAGAACCCAGAAAATGTCTTCGCTCGGGCCTCTCGGTTGATGACCTTCATGGGTGAGATGTCCTGGAATTGTGTTAGCGATGGAGTAGCAATAAGGGATGAAGATCTTACATAGGAGAAGAACACGCCGGGAATACCACCCCTAGCATGCAGTCTCTCGGCATGGCCTTCCTCCTTCGCATCTCCTCCCGATAGAGATCGCTTGTGCGAGGTTACAGAATACTGATGAGTCTCGATGCTACCAGATTCACCTTTTCCATAGCCTCCAAGCTCGACCAGCTCGTGGGGGATGTCCAGTATCGAGTTGGTCTTCTCCCAGCCCAGAGGCAGGTACGCAGTCGGAACGACTTTCACAAAGTACATGTAGTTGTAAGCAACCTCATCTGTGAACTGTTCCGTGTTGTCCAGAGGGTTCAAGTGGTGGTTGGACCAGGCCATGCCCTTCTTGCCCACCCGTTGCACAACGTCATCTGGTATTTGCGGACCAAACCGAAGATGATGGATCTTGTGCGTAAAGGAATGCTGGACTTCTCCACTCTTAAAGTAGTTGTCCAGATCGTGAACGTGCATATTTCCATTGCTGAAACTCTTTCCAGGGGCAAAGTGGAAGTTGCCCACGACCTTGTTCACGCGGATGCCGCCCTCAATTCGGCATCCCTCCTTTCTCTGCTCGTCCAAATGCTCAGCGTAGTGCTCTCTCTCACACTGCTCCACATTCTCGCCTCTCCCGAAGGACCAGCTCACGCCGGCATATGCCTCTCGTACTTCGGCACAAGTGTTGCAGCATCCAGATTTCTTCGCATTGGCAGGAGAGGGTGCGCCATAACACTCTCCACAATAGTCCGGGTCCATGTGCTGTGCCTGATCTTCGCCGTTCACGTTCAATGCTTCTTTGGACAGCTCTCGTCCGCTTGGATCAAGCCTGACCTTGTTCACTCCATGCATAACACCCGTCTGCACGTCTCCACTCACGTCCATCACATCGAGGGTGAGCAGCTCGCAGGGCACGCGAGGGAATGACACATTCAAGTGAATCTCCATCTTCTCGCCACGCCCCTTATCAACGATAAGTTCCGGGTGCACAACGACCCTTCGGTAGTCGCTCCATTCTCCCCAGACCAGGTAGAGGATGAGGATGAGCGATGTGATGGTGACCAGACCACCGGTGGAGGTGCGGATTCGTGCATCTTCGACGGTTTTGGTGAAGGCGTCGAGCTTCATGAAGCGGGATTTGGGCGGCATGATGGGTATAATTTAAGTATAGCGAATGGACGAATGGCGAGTTGGCGGCAGCCCGCAGGCTGGGAGGGAGCAGTCGCTCAGTGGGTGGACGCCAGATTGAAGGAGATTTCCCGGCGGCGTTGCACAGCAGCAATGGAACACGGCTGGTCAAGGAGTGAATGGAAGTCGGGTCGTGGTGGTGGTGGACGTGAGAGGACAGGTAGCTCGAGCCTTGCGGGATGCGCTACTGCATGCAAGCCGCCGGACCCTGGCCGCCGCTTAATCAAGTTACTGCCACGTTTTCATGGCCAAGCGTCGTCAATACCGTTAATGGCAGACGCCAAAGTTGGCACAGACAGCAGCAACAGTTCGTAGCGCAGAGGACAGACCATTTTCACATGCGAATCGCGAGTGAAGACCATGCACGCTCCATAGACACCGCGCCTCCATCACCTCCCCTCCACCCTGCGCCCCTCTGCACCACGATACGTCATCCGGGCGACAGAAACATACCGACGCTTCCACCATGGACTCTTCCCAGCTGTCGACCCAGCTTCATGCTCTCTCCGACTCGATAAAAGCAACCAACTCCCTCATCAACAAGCTTGCCAAACTTCAATTCCAGCCCGGCTCCGAACCTCTCGAAGGAGAGAGCGTGGTACGAATCGAACTTGCCCAGGACATTCACGATAGCCTTAAACAACTAGAAGAGGAGCTCGAATTCCTACACCAAGAGGCCGAAGACTACAAGGCACAATCCTCACAACGGAAACGGCGAAACTCTCGAGCGGGCGAAGAAGCACGTCTCGCTGCGAAGGTAGCACGGATTGGTGAAGAACTTCTCCATTCGAGACAACAGTTCCGAAACGCACAACTTGCTGCAAAGCTCGCAAGCGAGAAGGCAAAACGGGAAGAACGAGAGGCGCTGTTGGACATATACCGAAGAGAAGCACATCATCTCGATACACCGCCCGGAGAAGCAGCGGACGGGACGAAATTGAGTGCCACAGAAGGACTGTTTGCACGCAGGAGTAAACATCAACAACAGAAGCAACTGTCCAAGGATCAACTATTAGTGAACGCCACGACCGACGTGACAGCTGCATTACGAAGAACGCACCAACTGCTCAGCAGCGAGCTCGATCGCTCGCGATTCGCGCAAGAAACATTTGAGGAATCGACTGCTGCATTGCGAAATCTGAGCGAGGATTACAGTAATCTCGACAACATCCTCAGCACTTCGCGTAACCTCCTTGGAACTCTCTTGAGAAGTCAAAAGAGCGACACGTGGTACCTCGAAACAGCCTTTTATATCCTCATCGGTACATTGGTCTGGCTGGTCTTTCGCCGGCTCGTATACGGACCATTCATCAAACTACCGCTGTGGTTCTTGAACTTTTCCATCTTGCTCGCCAAGTGGATCTTCTTCAAACCCCTCTTCGCTATCCTCGGATCAATAGGCATCATCTCCAGATCCAACGCCTCTACAACATCCGCACTATCCTCAAGCGTCGCAGCATCATCTTCAACCCGTCCTCCACTTATAGTGCAACCCAGCGCACAAGGTCAAGCCGAGCCCCTTCCCTCAGACTTCCGCGAGCGCATCAAATTAGGCGGAGTCCGGGCCGGTGCAGGCGGAGCAGGTGCGAAGGTCGGCAAAAGTCCAGAAATCGAGCGTAAGCAGAAACAGCAGATCCTCGACGACGAATTGAGTGAAAGCATTGGCAAAATGGCCGAAGAGAGCGGAAAGCAGAATCAACAAGGACAGCAAGAAGGTGAGAATGTGGTAAAAAGAGGCGACGGAACGATTCTGCGCGATCGAGGGGAGGACGAGCCGAAGAACCCAAAGAAGAAGAATTTCGAGGCCGATGTTGAGGATCAGAAGCGGGAAGAGAATGAAAAGCAAGAGGCGAGGACGAAGAGGGACGAGTTGTAGTAGCAGTTCATAGTTCATGAAGAACGACATGTGATGGCCCATGTCGTTATTCTCTGTCCGCCATATGTTCGGCTCCGAACTATATCGTGCCGTTCCAAAACAGTGACTGGGCTTGGCTTGGCTTAATGTCCTCCGATCAGAGACATGGCCCTCGACGTCTAGAATCGCCAGTTTAAATCTCATCATCATTCGAAGCAGAGTAACAATAGTCAAAGTATTCATAATGTATGCTCAACAGCCACTCACAGTAGCTAGACAATCTAAGAACGCTTCCCTCTGTCGCTCACAAACACTTCCCGTTGTCACCGCCACCACCTCAAAACTCCAAGCTACACATCTAAGAGTTCAAGTAGCTCCTAATAGCGCCCTGCAGCTTACTGCCCGCCTCTCCAAGCAATGCTGAAACATTCTCCAAATCATCACCAGCCTGGATCCCAAATTTTCGAACAAAATCCTTCGCAGCACCTTCCAGATCCCCATACTCTTCTGTCCCTTCCTCTTCCGGTCGGCCAAAGTACGCGTTGGAGGAAATGGAAGTCTGGCCTTCAAAGTTCTGCAACCGTGACTTGGCTTCGGTTTGTGCGTTGCTGTCGAATGCGCCGCGGCCGAAGAATTCGTCGGAGCCGATACCTTTCTGTGCGCCGAACTTATCGCGGGCGTAGCGTTCGCTGTCGTCTGGAGGGAGAAATATGTTAGCAAGAAATGTTTACAGATGTTAACCAAACGTTTATGCGTACCTTCGACGGGGGCGGCTCGGGATGTTGAGCCAAAGCCACCAATCTTCGCCGCACCAGCAGCGGCAGCTGGCTTCTTCTGTTGTCCAACCATTCCGAATCCAAGCTTTCGAACGCCCATGCCTAGTCTCTCCATCTCGCTGTCGCTCCTCTCCCTCGGCTTCGGGTTACCGTAGCTACCACTTCTTCCGGGACTGAGAGGTGTGGGTTGGTGAATGGTGCTCGTCTCAGCACCAGGCTGTTTGGCAGCAGTTCCAGCTTCAGAAGGAGTTTCAACATCGTTAGGGTCGTATCCCAATTTTGCCTTTCTCTCTTCCTCTTCTTTGGCCTTCTTCTCAGCTTCATCAAAGTCTAGAGCGCCAGCGTCGACCTTCTTCGCCCCGAGCTTAGTCTTTTTGGCACCCAAAATGTTCGCCTTTGGCTTCGATGCCACTGCAGTCTTCCTCGCGGCACTGGGCACAGCTCTGCTCGGCGCCGGCTTGGCTTCTTCTGCATTTGTCGGGTTGAGAGGACTCTTGGGTCTCGCAGTTCCATTGCCGTTGGCAGCTCCTGGGTTCAAGAACGGGCTTGCTCGACCTGCTTGGCTCGGCGTCCCCGTTCGAGAAGGTGGGTTGCTGCTTCTCTTGACCGCCGGTTTGTCCCAGCTGCTGAAAAAGTCATCCTCTCCGTTGGCGGGTGTGCTGGTGCCACTCTCTGGCCCTTCATCGCCTGCCTCCTCCTCGATCACGAGTCCATCAGGGTTTCTCTTCTGGTCGGCCTCTACTCGTCGCTGGAGCTCCTCCTTGTACTTGACTGCCGCATTCGAAGTGTACTTTGTCTTTGGGTCTTTGCTATTCAACGCCGCCGAGCCTCCGTTGCGTTGGAAGAACGTCTTCGCAGATTCATTGCCTCCCACTTTCATGCGCCTCAGCTGATCCCATTGCCATTGATCGAGGTTGGTGGAGCGGACGAAGGAGATGTGCACGCCCAAGTTGCGGTGATGAGCGGAGCAGTCGAGACACAAGTAGATTCCGAATGGCACCGACGACCATGTGGGATTCTTGCCGCCGCAGTCAAAGCAGATTTTGTTGGGCGCGCGGCGTTTGAGCTGCTCGAAAATGCGATGCGATTCGGCCTTGGGTGCCAAAGACATGATGGCGCGATGTAACTGGTGCCCGGAGGCGGAGGTGAACAACGCAACGATTTGTGGTGGCCGGCGTGAGGTTGTGGGAGAAATTGGGCAGCGTTCAGTCCGAAGGGATGTGTAGACGTGGCACGCACTTTCCGAGGGGGAATGTTGAATACGCCGCGGTCCCTGAACATCGAGAGGCCGATCAGCTCGCTTTCACGTGACAATGTATTTAGAGGGGCACTCTTTGCAGTCCACTGAAGCATACACCCCGCAGAGCTATGATATTAACTAAGTCGCTGTCCACAGTGCTACACTCAAGACTATGGCATGTCAATCGTCAATTTCGTTCCATTCATGCACCTTGAATCCTGCTCCGACGAGCAAAAAGATGCTTTCGCTTTTGTAGACCCAAAAGTGCCCCCGACAGAACCATTCACAGACCGCCTATCGCGGCTGCAAACTCGGGAGAAACATCCTGCCCTTGGTTCGGATATCAATTTCGAATATTCCGTCTTCACAAGCGGCCCAGAGCATACGCCCGTCAGGACTCATGGCCAGACCAGCAGTTCTAACACCAATCTCTCGCCCAGTGGGGTTGCCCCAGCCTCGCAGCTGAGTTCTCCGGATCAGTGCTTCGTACTGATCAGGGTACGCAGTGGACCGACGAGCTTCGGCCATGGCTATGGCACGCTCAGCTGCTGCACTACTGATGCCGCTGCCGGCGAGACGAGAAGAACGCCAGCGCTCTCGGTTCCTAGCCGCAGATGCAGCGATGCGCCGTTGCGTATCCAGCTCATTCTGTATTGATTCGTAACGTTCCCGGCGGGCATCGCGCTCAGCGTCGCGCTCACGTTCTGCAGGGAGCGGCGATGACGGGTTCGCTCTGGCTGCTGCCTCGAACAAAGGCCCTCGTCCCATTTGTTCTTCAGTGGCGGTCCAAGGGTTGTCATCTTGACTGCCGTCGGCAGTATGCTCCTCGGCGTTCGGCGGCGACGATCCTGATCCTCGCTCGGCGGCTCGTCGTGAAGATTCTCCTCCAGATAGACCTGCGGCTGCTCTTGTGCGATCCGCGCTTCTAGCGTTCGTAGTACTGCGTGGTGCATGAACGCCGTCGCTGTTGCTACTCCATGCGGCCAATGCCTCTCGCATCGTGGCGAGAGGAGGCAAGAGATCGTCGTTGTCGATCGTGTGAGAGGCTGTTGCCGGGTTGGCAGCATGTATCCGCTCTAGTGCTGGCAACGTCTCCTGTACAGAACTCAGTATCTCACTGATGGGCCGTGACGTTGATCCGCTCGAGGGCGTCTCTCTCCCACTTCTTGTAGGCGCCGAAGTTGTGAACATGTCTGGAGTGGTATAATTGACGGATCTCGGTATCTGACCATTCGCCCGCGCCTCCTCCCGCTGTCGTGTCGTGCGCAATGTCTCGAGTATTTGCTGTTCTCGTGATGTCAATCCTTGAGGGTCGTCCTCCATAGCCTCAGCCGCTGCGAGTCGCGCTCGGGAACCCGATTGCGTGATTTGCTGCCGTGCAGCAGCCAGAGCTTGTCGGTGCTCTCTTTGTCGTCTCCTCGCCTCGATGTACTCCGTGGCAAAATTCACAGCACTGGCATTGTCTGGCGCCGCTCGATATCTGCGCAGCAAGTCGGCCTCCAATTCGTCCAGATGCGTGGGTTGGGTCACAGCAGGTAGCGCTGCCTCGTCCGGATCTACAATGTCCATCTCATATTTGTGCATGTGCTCGTCCTTGGGTTCCAGATCGATTATTTGTCGGCTCTTGAGCCCAGTCCTCAGATCTCCCACGCAAACCCTACCCTGGTCTTCGCTCCAGATCAATAAGTCCCACGGGTCTGGGCTGAAAACCATACTCCTGATTGCTCCAGGATGTGGACTCGGAAAATCGGCTCGCGAACCAGGCACAACAGCAATTACAGCTTCGTCTCGGTTCTCCTCGTCCAGCTTATCGTCCTCGAGTATGTCGCGATCGATGATCGTTATGTAACCGCCCTCGCTACCCACCGCCACAAGCCGAGCATTGGGGCTCCACGCCGTAGTGAAGTATCCTACTGTTGAGTCCGGTGAGCTCACATGCAATGAGACCTTGCAAAGTAGCTTCCAATCCACACTTGCGCTCGTTAATCGATTGTGAGGCTTCGGTATCTGAGGAGGGTCGTCCAATACCACCCGTCGATAGAAATGTGCCTGGTTGTAGTCTCCGACCGCTACCAGTACCTGGCCATCGGGCGAGATCGTGGCATGATTCACCGCGAATGGAATCCCTTTGCATTTTGTCTCATGGCCAGTGGGCAGGCTGTATATACGGACTGTGCGATCGTTGTTTGTCAACACCGCCACAATGTCGTCCAAATGTGCTTCTTCGTCCTGGATACGATGGATCGAGATCGAGTTTACTATCTCTTCTCCTATCCTTTCGACCTTGACCGTTGCCGCTCTTCGTGTGACATTCTGGCCCAGGCTGTTGAGTGGCAGTGCCGCATCAACATCGAGTGCTCCGTTGATTTTGATCGCCGCAAAGTGTCCTTCGTCTTCTCCACCTACACACACGTATCCGTAACCAGAGGCCGTGCACCGTGCCTCAAATGGCAGTGTTGCGATGTGTTTCCGCTTTTTCGTTGCAGTGTTAAGGCAGAATACATGGTGCGCGCTCGCGTAGTAGAGGTGGTCGGGTTCCGGCGTGGATATGTAATGGCGTAACTGCCAGTGTCTGCGAGCCCTCAGTCAGCACAAAGACTGTCTCGCAGCATTCGAATGAGGCATACGACACAGGTATAGTCACAGGGTAGAAGGCCTTCTCTGCGCGCGCAAGGTCGTGTGTCTCTGGATACCTGACCGCACCCGGGTTAGCCTCCGCGTCTGCTCTTCGCATTTCAGTATATGTGTGTAGCAGACGCACGGTATGTGATCAATTGCCATTGTGCCGCTCCTTCGCGCGAGTGCTAGGCTGATATAGTGTTCTTCGTCGTCGTCGTCGTCGTCGTCCGCCTCGTCTTCGCTCTCCTCGGGCTCCCGCAATGCAGCTTCCCGGAGACCGACAAGCACAACCAGCAGTCGCACAGCCTCTCCTGCTCGAGCAAGCAGCGCTGCTTGCGCGCCGTCGTGCTGATATCCTTCGGAATCGTCCCCGTCTCGAGTAAGGCTTAGGTTCGAGCCCTGGTTCGCGAATCGGCCTGTCTCGGTCTCTGTAGGTGTGCTTTGTTGCGGTAGCCCTCTTGCCCCAATGTATCTGCTGCGCAACGTGGAACACGTTAGCTGGCGCTTCAGTAATAAATGCCTGCTCGTGCCGGGTGAAAGTAATGGCTCGTGCTGATGTGGTCGCAGTGGCGCTTGAAGTGGGGAGGGCGCAGTGAAGTAGGGTGGTGTGAACTACGTCAGCCCTAACTGGATGGTTTGAGAGAAGCCATGTAAACCTTGCTGATCGACACGGGGCGTTCCATCTGTTGGAATCAGAGGAGGCGGAGGAGTTGGTGGACTTGTATGTGCAGAATGATCCATCGCCGTCACCAATAGTTGCTTCTTGCTGCCGGGGTGCTCAAAGACCGACTTGTCAGCACGTTTCTTTGTCTTCCGAACGGTCAGTGGGAGCAAGAAGCCATGGCTAAGGCATTGGAGGAGCACGGGCAACGACAAATGACGGCGAACAGAAGGCAATTACGATGAGAGGAAGAAGTCACAGTCCATCGTGTCATTGCAACCGGTGCTATTAACGATAACTATTCACATCGCTTTTGGTATCTCAATTCATGCTCTCGTAATTCATGCTCATGCCCCTTCTATTTGCATGCCTGCGAAGGACAGCAACTTCAGACGCTGGGAGGAGTGGGAGGTTCGTGTAAAGCAGGCTTCGCGCTGTACCCGTATGCGAAGGCTCGATTCGATGGCTGCGACGATGTTAGCGACGAATGCTTTGAGATGGATCGAGGAATAACCCACCTAACCAGACTGGACCTTCTTGACGCGCTCTTCCACCTTGGCGAAGAGAGGGTGCTTCTCGTCGAGGCCCGTCAGCTTCTCAGTGGCTGCCTTGGAGTCGTTCTCCTTGAGGATCTTGGCGAGCTCGACGGACTCGTCGTCACCCTCGACGTTCTGGAAGCGGAGAGCCTGCTCGATGCTACCAAGCAGGCTGTCCACCTTCTCTCCCTTCTCGGCGAGCTGGGCGGCAGGGCCAATGAAGCGCTCCTTGCGCGAGAGCTTGCGAAGGGGTGCACGGCCGACACGCTCGACGTTGTCCTTGAGGACTGGGTTTGAGATGCGCTTGACGATCTGCTGTACGTACTGCTGTTGCTCCTACAGACAAGTGGTGTCAGTCGAACGAATGAGGACGCGGTGCAATCATCACTTACCTCCTTGGTGATGTGAGAGTGCTTGGTGCAGATCAAGTGGGCAGTCTCCTCAAGGGCGCCCTGCACGATGTCGTGGAGCTTCTTGTCCTCGAGCACCTCGTGAATGTACTTCTTGCCAGCCTGGTGACCGTAGTAGGCGGCGGTGGCGTGGCCAGTGTTGACAGTGAAGAGCTTGCGCTCGATGTATGGCTCCAAGTCATCGACGTAGTGCACGCCCTTGATGGCAGGTGGCTTGCCGTCGAAAGGCTTCTCCTCCACGCACCACTCGTAGAACTTCTCGATCTTGACGTTCAGACCAGCACCCTCGTCCTGAATTGGCACGATACGGTCAATAGCCGAGTTCGCGAATCGGGCCTTCGAGGCAATGTCTGACTTGGTCTTCTCATCCAACTTCTGCTCAATGAAGCCACGGAGAGTGTCCGTAGCACCAATGGCGTTCTCGCAGGCAATGACAGCCAGTGGGGTGTCTGACTTGCGAGCCTCAATACCCTTGGCGATGGGCTCGGCGATGAACTTGAGGATGTTGGGGCCGACAGCACAGGTGACAGTGTCGGCGGTGGCGATCTCCTCGACGACTGCAGCCATCTCATACTTGGAGTTGAGGGCGCGGTAGTTGTCAATGGTGAACTTGGTCTCGCCGTCGGGTCCGATCTCGGTGACTTCGTAACTCTTGTTCTTCTGCAATGATTCAATGATGCTGTCCATCACATCGACGAAGACTACTTCGAAATCGGAGTTGTGCAGGAATTCGGCCACGAAGCCGCGGCCAATGTTGCCGCCGCCGAAGTGCACACCCTTGAGACCCATATTTGCGGTGTTGTTGTTGTTTGTATTGTCTTTGACGTGGCTGGAAGTCGAGTCAGTCGTGGAATGCTTGGTGGTGTTCGAGTGAGGTGGATGTATTTGTGAGAAGGAGCGGGTCGAAGTTGGCGAAGTGGAGAGTGCAGGGGCGGGTAATGTTAGGTGCACGTGCAAGAGCAGTGAGGCTCACCTCGAAATGAGCTGTGCTCGTGCTCGAAGTGAGCCCGCGGAAGGTGAAGTGGGCGACTGCTATCAGCGTCAGTGGTGGTGGTGCCAATGCGGATGTGGTGCACGCAATGTCGCCGCAGTCGTGGCCGGCGATGTGGCGTGGCCGTGGGGAGGTGCTTACCGCGGAGACAGTGGAGCTGCTGCTGCGTGAGTTGGGTGCCGTGATGGTGGGCGTGCTTGCGAGTTGCGGTGCGAGAGGGAAATGAAGGAGGTTGTTGGTGAGGAAAGGGAAGTCGGAGGTGTCTGGAGAGTTGAAGTAGTGGGAGAGGTCAGAGTGCTTTCTTGGTTGCTTCTCATGAAACCAATTGATCTGGCAGGCCCGACCCCACCATCCGTGACAGGCGTGCCTGCCTGCCCGCGCTAGGCACCGATTGCATCATTCGTCACACTCCGATCGCTGCCATTCGCTCAATCTCGCTGGCCAGCTTGCCTCGTCGGGTGGCCTTCTGGGCTAATAAATCGCCGGACGCGACCGCGGCCGACCACGTTGTGCTCCACTTCCCATTGCACTTCACCATCGTGACGTTGGAACCCGATCGAAAATGACCCGGCTGCGAGTGTTCTGGCCGTGTGAAACCCGCTTGGAAACTGCGCTGACTCGAGCCCTCACCACCGTCAACAGCCATGCAGGTACACCGCTCTCGCTGTCGATATGCACTTCTTCGTGGGCAGAGATCCGACACGAGGGCGGATATGCACGCTTCAACCCTCTCCTTCTGAAATCCCAGCGACTAGCACAGTAGTTTGCGGGATGCCCCAGCCAGAGCCAATAGAAGAGGCGCCAGGATGCAGCCGCGCTGCAGGCCTACCCCTCGCCATCTGGCCAGAGCCGCATACAATCTGGATCTCGACTGCTGCTGAGCCTCCTCTTTCATCACCGCTTCTTATCGTCAGTCATGTGGCGCTCCGCAGTCGCGCCGGCTGTCTGCATGTGAGAGACGGGCAGCGCGAGCTCGGTGCAATTGTGTACGAAGGAATCTGTTTGCGTGTGCTACGAATCTACATTATTGTGTATGGATGGTGCCGCGCTTCCCAAGCTGGGCAGCAAGGCTAGGCGTGGATCGCTTGCTGTTGGTGCTGTTAGTACTGGAACACGTGTTGAGCTTGATTGGGCGCTTACCTGAACGTGAGGGTAGACTGCAATCATGCGCTGGTATAAATCTCCGTGCTGCTGCATAAGCACTTGTGGATCCCATGCTGCCGCGACGAAGATGGTGTCGATACCGCTGTTCAGCGGTACCACGAAGCAGCTTGCCACTTGAAGTCCGATGAGGAAGGCGTAGAGCACAATCACGGCCGTGAAGGCGCCGCCGGAGTTGTAAGCCGGATCCGTGACATCCAAGTAGACGTACGCGATGAGCGCGCAGCAGACCGCAACGAAGAGACAGCCCATTGACAGAACAGGCCCGACCAAGCATTCGTTGATCAGTGCGTCAATGCCTCGATCCTTGATCAGTCTCCATGTGTCCTTGGCGCTGGCGAAATACGATTTGCCGTACAATGCCATGTAGCTGAAGGCATAGCGGTTGACGAATTCGATGGCCCATTGAACGAGACCCAGAATGCATTGCAAGAAGCAAAGGAAGATGTCGGCCACCATGTTCCCGGACCCGCCAGCCTGATTGCGCGCTATGGAACAAATGAAGCGGAGGAAATCGAGAATGGCCACGATCAAAGAGCCCAAGCTGATGGAGCCGAAGCTGTATGTCAATGCTCTTCGAGCTGCTCCGCGTGTCGCGCCGGTGGAGGGATTGTTTGGCGCAAAGTACCAGCTACCGTACACGCCAGAAATTGTGGCATGGATTGTGTTCTTCAGCCATTCCGTAATCCAGTATCCGGCAAAGGTGATGTAGACGACCAACCCAATGACTGTGCTGGAGCTACAACTGCCTCCACCTCCCGCACTTGCGCTACATGCTGGGTTGTTCTCGTTCGGCTGGAAGCGAACGTAGACTGCGACCAAGGTCGCTGCAAACCAGGCTCCGAAGATAGCCGCCACGAGGCCGCCAATAAACGAGACCAGGTAGACGTGACCGTGGCGGCGAGATACATCGACCGTGGTCTGGAACATGAGCACGGAGAATGGAATTCGCTTGATCCAACTGATGAAGCAGATGACGGTAAAGACTGCGATCAACAGCCACATAGCGCCGCCGACCCATGAGCGCCTGTAGAAGTAGTAGATGGCCGTAGCGAAGCTCATGACAATGTTGAGGATGCCAGAGATCCAGATGAATTGTTTTGTGAAAATCCTGGCAAGGGAAATATAGCCATATCCCAGAACCAGTGCAGTCACCAGAATGAACGCGAAGAGAACCAGAGTGTTGCCGTTGAGCGAGAATGTGTTGCTCGAGCCATTGAAGCCTCCATTGGTGAAGCCACTGTTGCTAGCATATGCGCGCAAAGTGTATGCTATGCCGCAAATGTCAGTGAGGCTGAAGAAGGAAACGCGCTCGACCTGACGTACCGGAGACCGCTACGAAGCCCCCAAAGACGAGGATCAGGAGGATGCCTGCCCAGATCTACGATACATTAGCCAATGCCACCTTGGCATCTCGTGGGGAACATCTATTCAAGGCGCCGCGATTCGAGCGCGCGCTCGCGAAGCGCGGCTCTTCGCGAATGCGTCCTCGAGCATGTACTCACGTCGTTCCACTTCGGCCTCTCTACCTTGAACTGCTGTTCGAATGGCTTGCCGCCTTCCTGGTACGCGTTCGGCGCGCCGTAACCCCCGTCGGGCGCGGCATAATTCTGGTCGTATTTTGGAGGCTGCTGGGTGTAGTTCTGTTGCGGAGGCTGCTGCTGATAGTAACCTTGAGCCTCTCCGTACCCTTGCTGCGCCATCTCGACGTCTGCGACTGTTGTTGACCTGGAGTTGATGCGAAATTGCTCGTCGCGAATTTTGGAGTAGCCCGGGAGCCATCTGGGGAACGCGTGCATGACGCAGCTTCCTCAGTCGTACGGTACGCTATTGGTTGCTGAGCGACAGTTAATCACGGCACGTCCCAGAAGGGAAATGGTATTTGAAATACCACTACATCAATTTTTCGCGACGAGAGTAGAAAGATGTGGAGACGTCCATGTTATACTACCTTTCGAGTCTCCCAAGGACAACTTCCGATGTGCTGTGCCTCGCCGACGTGTTGGTGCTTACACAGACGCTGCGGCACAGCAACAGTCGGAAGTCGCTGTACAGACGCTCGTGGGCCTATTGATTCTGCTTTAAACTCTTGCACTGTGCCTCAACAAGCGCTAGCTGATGCTTTCTAGATTGGCCAGGTCGTGTTCAGATGAAAGTGCAACGCCCATCGGCTTCGCACGTGCATCGAGATCTTGCAAGTCGGACATTTCGCAGGGACATTTCGTGAACGCCAAAGATGGAGATAAAAGCTGAAACGAAGATGATGGGACTGTATAACAAGTGACAGGTTCAAGTCGCGGAGGAGAGCAGAGGATACAGAAGCGCCAGGCTATCTCTCGCTTATACTGCGGCCGGAGGACTGCGGACGCAGTGCCAAGAGGACGCGCTGTGTCAGCCAGCTCCTTCGCTGGACCTTGCGATGATGGCCATCAATGAAGCGTGCCCTACACAATATGCAGGGCACTACTTTGCTTGATGGCTTTGCTTGCCAATGGGCTCACATTGCTGCTTGATTCGGGACGCCAGCATCATTCTAGAACCCTCGTTGTGATCGGGAAAGGCGACTGCGAGCTATCACGCTTCGAGGAGTGGAACGAGCAGTGCTGAGCGCTACCGGAGACTCTTCCAAGGAAGAAGGACATGAAGCGAGCGGACTGTCAGTGATTGTCTCGGTTCAGCGGATCTCGCATGGACGACACGGGGTAGTTGACAGCTCTCATCATCGTGCTGAGAGTGCGAAGTCGACCACAATTCCGTCAATCATGGACATCCTTGAGCTCAGTGTAGCATGTTGGTGACTCTACGCGAAGTTGGCCGCATTGTTGTCTGTCACCAGGCCACAATTACGTTTGGAGGATGCTATGGAGAGACCGAATGTCCTGCACCAGACTGTCAACAATAGACCGAGTATATCCAGTCTCCCAGCAATCGGATTCCGAAGTCTTCATGCTTGTGACTTGCCCGTCTGTTTGGACGCTCCCACGGAGCTTCGACTTCGTATTTCGGATCACGTGACAGTATCAGTGTTCTATGACTCTGAGTATTCGACACCGTCTTATTAAATGGATGACTTGACCAGCACGACGAGTGACGCATGAGTCCCTCTTACAGACTATCCTCATCGATGTACAGACACTCGGTCGCGACTGTGAGACGTGAAAGACCGGAAGGTATTAGATAAGCTCTTGCTAATGCGGGGCCACTCGGCAGAACCGCTTTCCTCCAGCGCTCGTGCTCACTGCCTGCAGTGACTTCGCACAACACACAACGCCATTGTTGGTGAGAAATCTCTAGACCTGTCGCGAAGATCGCACGGCATCGCCTCTCATCAAAACTCCAATGATTACTTGACATGTATCTTCATGACAGCTGCCGCTAACATGCCCGGCGTGAACGGAGAAGATGCTACGCCGGCGACGGCCAATGGCGACATGACAGCCCAAGGACAGAAGCGCCAGCGCGCGAAGCAAGCATGTGAGCCATGTCGACTTCGCAAGCGGCGATGTGATGGCAATATGCCATGTAATATGTGCACCCAGTTCGAATACAAGTAAGACCGCCAGCTGCTCAGACCGCCAGCTGCTCAGACCGCCTGCGACACGATGCTGAGTGCCTCACAGGTGCTATTTCGAGAAGCACCCGCGGAAGCGTAGCAAGCTTGTCGAGCAGCATGCTATTGCCGATGCTCAAATGAACCGAGAGGAAAATGAACACATCGAGAATGAGCTGCCAAGCATGGAAGATTTATCCAAGATGAGAGCGCTCGAAGCCAACTCTGGCATTGCCTTTACTCGCCTCCTCGGAATGCGACTTGACCCGTCTAGTGGACCTAAGCTGTTCACCTTTGGCTGGAATCTTGGGAGTAGTCAATATGTCCGCCCTGCGGTAGCCCCAATCACCGATTTTCTGAACCGACATCAGATGGAACAGCTTGCGAAGCTGTACTTTACTAACGTGCATCCCATATACGGCTTCTTGAACAAGAGTCGCGTCAATGCTGGCATAGGTGCACGATGGACCAACCCCGGGGAGTGCGACGTCCCCGACCACATTTTATGCGGCATTGCCGCGCTAGGCATATTGTACTCAGACAACAATCCTTTGGTGCAGCTGTTGCCCCGTCTAGTGGATGTTCAAAAGACGGCACTCGAAGGCACAAGCACCATGGTGCCCCCTACACTAACCGACGTACAGTCCTGGATTCTTCGATGTCTAGTGTTACGAACTACTGACCACCCGCATGCAACGTGGATGGCAACATGTACCACGATGCATCTGGTCGAATCAATAGGGCTGCAACTGGAGGCCAGCAGCTCGGTCTTGCACCCTGCCACGAACGATTCTGCAGATCCCGAGCTCAGACGCCGCTCCTTCTGGGTGGCGCGCATGCTGAACTCCTGGGTGAGTTTCGAATATGGCCGAACGCGAGTGGCGCTGCATGGCATCACGGCAAGACTACCTTCTTGCGTCGAGGGTGATTATACCAAAGACTACATTGAATTGTACAGCATCTCTTGTTTTCTTGAGCCTGAGCAAGGTGAGAAGGCGGGCCAGTGGGAGGAATTCCTGACACAACTGGATGCATACGAACCGAAACATGACGGTATCGCACTGTCGAAGGCGAATCTCGGCCTTTGTGGATACAGAAGGCTACGGCTCGCAAACCCAAATCTCTCCCCTGATGTTGTCAAGACAATTCTTAACATTGGCTTGAACGGATTGCAGGCCGCGAGGAGGATGGCGGAGAAAGGGATGCCATGGTGGCATGTCGCGAATGTTCCGTTCCAAGTCATCTGCGTATTCCTTGCCATGGACGGCAAAGAATCGCTATCCCACTTGTCTACCGCCATGCGAACGCTCGAGTACGTTGTCGACCGTTTCAAGACTGGGGCGATGAAAGACTCGCTTAAGACCGCCCGCTTCCTTGTGCGCCTTTCCAAGAAACGCAAGGATGAGGATTCGCAAGTACTCGCATTGAGCATACAGCGGGCGCGGTCTGAAGATCCACAACCTGAGCACCTCAAAGCAATACAGACACAGCACGTGCACACGAACGGTACTACGGCGCAACCAGTCGAAGAAAATCACCCGACTGCAGCAAGTAGCGAGGACTGGAACTTGGACGCTCTCAATGACTCACAGTTTGACTGGAATTATTTCTTGACGCACGACATGCCCGCTTTCAATACTTTCGCTCCCGACGGAATCATGTGAGCTGCGCTTTTACATTATTGCTGGCCAGGTTCCTCAAGTGCATCGAGCTCGGAGACACCGGAACGGATGGACAGACACAGGGGTCCCTTTCTCTTGCTTGAGTGAGCAACGTGCACTTAAAGTGAAGTAGGAGAAGCAGAGTCATGCAGCAGAACAACACAACAGGCAGAAGGCCCCAAAAAGCGGTCGCGCAATTGATCAGTTGTTTAAGCAAAGATGGGAAAGCTTGTTATGGGGTGCGTTAGTCTGCGCAGCCGGGTATAGCAATTCTCCAGCGATGAGCAATGGCTCCGGTTGTCTTGCCGTCGGCCTGCCGCCTCTGAATCATCGTACTGCCAAGTTGAAGTCACGCGACCGGGACAGGCAAGTGCGCATGTCATGCTTCCTTCCTTGCCCGAGCAGGCGTAACGCACAAGGGGCACAAGACGTTCCTTGTGAGCGTGAAGGATAATGCTGTGCGAGTAATTGCAACGCCTTGTCAACGAGAAAAGCAATGGGCACCTAACCTAGTGGACGGACTGCAACAACTCATCTCCAAGGGCTTTCTGCAGCCTCGAGTGCAAGGAGCTGGTAATGTTATTATGGCACTTCCGATACCTCCACAATGAGTGGACCAGTTCGAGCTGTTCCCGATGAAGATGGTTTGCAGAGAATCAACGGCTCACTTTGCATCTGCATGACCCTCAGCCCAAGCGTGACAGCTAAGGCTTCGTGTAGCAGTTGAAGGGCACCCAAAGGTGCCCCTGTCGTCTGCGATTCTGGACTCCAGTCCAGCTACGACTCTGGTGAAAGCCAGCTCGCCTGCAGTAAGCCAACACGGTATCAGCAGTAGCGACGCGCCAGTGATGCTTGGCTTCATCATGAGAAGTTTGTTTTACTGCGCTGGGATTTTGTACTCTCGATCTAGAGTCCCATTTCTCAATCATACCCCGGCGCAACAGGTCCATAGTCGACGAGTCTGTACGCAAAGAGGTCTGGGCAGTAGCAATCGCACGACTCCACCAGAGGCCTTGAATTAAGCAGCTTCAAGACTTTCCGCCGTCCTTGTTCAGTTCCTCCTGCGGTCCCTTGTCCTTGTCGCCTCTGAACATGCTGCGAGGCGATGGCATCTTCGAAGCACCCTCGCGAGAGGAGGGACGTTCGATTTGACTCGAGTTTCCAGTGCCTGGACTGGCCCTGACCTCACCCTCGACAGGCGCCACTCGCTCTTGATCCGCAGCAATGGCCATCTTCATAAGCTCGATGGCGAAGAGATCTCGTTCGTATTTGCGGACCGCTTCGAAGAGTACAGCAAGATGTGGGGGTGGATCACGAAGTCTCGCAATTATGTCTTGGATCATCGCTTCGCGCTCGTCGGTCGAGCCTCCGAGGCCGGTCGCGACATCCTTGGTGGTTTGGTCGCCTTCCGGAACCTGTTCCTGTCAGAATGAGTCGCACGGTCATTGAAGACGGTGCACTTGCCTCGGATCCTTTTGAGGGACACTTTTCGCTCTTATTCTCGGCGTTGTCGTCCATTGTAAGTCTGGTTTCTGGGTGCAATAAAACTGGACGACGTAGAACGGATAATGAAAGATGAAATCTTCTCCTCGGTTTAAATATTTGTGCCGCTGCATGAGTGACTCAGCTGTTTGGCTGCTTGCTTCCATTCACTGATTCACAAAAGCACATCCAATCCACATTCCCAGCCACAGCGATGCCATGCAGAACAAGTTTTAGCATAGCGCCTTGCAGCGCAAGTACACTTGTTGCGCCGTGCTGGGTGAAGTGATGATATCAGGACAGGCAGGAAGGGAAGCGGGTCTCAATGTGAAACCTTTTCAAGGGCTGGTTATTCACATGTAAAGGAAATCTCACTGGATAGCTTCATATGGGAGCACCTCAGTGGACAGCCATAATGCATGAACGGCTAATTCCACAATTCGTCCTCAACTAGAAACGACAAAGCCGCCTTTGGATTGAGTTTGGCCCATGCCAATTGTTCCGGCCCAAAAGGATGTTGCTCTCAGCCATCATCCTACT
Organism: Cercospora berteroae; assembly: GCA_002933655.1. NCBI lineage: Eukaryota > Fungi > Ascomycota > Dothideomycetes > Mycosphaerellales > Mycosphaerellaceae > Cercospora > Cercospora berteroae. Next base: position 43,509 of record PNEN01001727.1, read on the forward strand.
CGTGGTTGCAGTTACAGGAGTGCTGGGCAAGCCAAACATCGTCCGCAACCCGAAGAAACTAGGAGACGTGTATGTGTTGCTTGTTGGTGCATTTCCAGGGTTTATGGTCTTCTCTTACAGTATTCACGGATTCCGCGTATACGCGACATCAGACGACCACGACTACAGTTCATGTTCTCGAGTCGAGCCCACTGTCAAGGATGACCGATCGCCAACGTTGTTCGACAAGCAGCCGCTCTACGACGCTGACAAGGATTTTGACGACAGACAGCAAAATATACTCAACGACATGTGGTGGCAAGCGTACGAGATGCTTGTATATGCCAGAACGTATCTTGCTCCTGGACATGACACGTACAATGATCCGACGACATTCAAGCTGAGCCATTCATACTGGGGGATTTTACCTCCTGACGACGTTGCCGATACACAAAATGCGGAACCTGCAGTACACCATCTCGCAAAGTTGACGAAGATCCGAGGTGAGTCTCTCGATCGCGAAATGGCCAGTGCAAACCCCTTCGCTATCGATGGACAGACTAACGAACAAAGCAGAACGATACGAGCGCGTAGCATCTCTCATGGAAACAACACGAGGAGACGGCCTGGGCAGACCCTGGCTTTTATGCGACACAACATATCTCCAATTCCAAAGATTAGACGACCCTGTCCGTGACAAAGATGGCAAGTACATCTTCGAAAGAGGCAAACGCTTGAGCTTAGGCGAATGAGAAGCTAAACACGGACGCAATTTCAAGAACAACTGGTACTTCTGGTTTGACATAGGAGTTGAGGTACGAGCTCTGATCCATAATGCGGCTGCACAAAGTTTTCTGACATTACAACAGAAAGGCTACAAAGTCATGCCCCGCGCAGGTTCTCCTCCCATACCCAACTCACCTGAACCACTTCCCGCACGCATCGATCCTCGCACTGGTCAACCCAATCTCTGCACCGAGTCCGGCCTGATCGCCGAAGTCCTCATCGAACTTGACGCTGCTGGCAAACCTGGCACACAAGCTTTCGATACCACTAAGCATATGGTGTTCTGTCCACGCGCATTCAGAACTTATAGTAACGACGACCTTCTCGGTGAGCAAAGTGAAACGACCGATGATCAGGCGGGAACTTCACTTGAAGATATGGGTGTTGGAGGAATATTCATGCTGCATGAATTGTTCCATGTCGAGGACATAGAAGGAGCACCGGACCCGAAGCCTTGGCTGCCTGTGAAGATACCAAATACGAAAGATGAATATATTTCTCCCAAGTGAGTGCATTCAGGATCCTTTTGTACCATCCTGGGTCTCCGACTAATTGGCTTCTAGCTTCCCTCGCTTCAGATTCGGCTTCACAAATACTCGCCATCCTACTCAAGCTTTCGGTCCTCTACAGATTATGACACTAGGCCTGTACGAAAGTGCTGGTCCTGAGACGACGAATATCAATCAAATGCAGACATGGAAGGCACCTGAGAGCCTTGCATGGTTCGCGAGGACTATCTGGCTGAGCATCGTGGGAGGACAGGATTGGAGTACGGGAGAGTGTCGCGATCAGATGGATGTCTTCTTGGACGGACCAGATGGAGAGAATGTACCGGAGTGGATGAAGAGCAAATCCTGGGTGGAGAATGGGACTGTGTCAGGGGGGTACATGTCGTGATGTGGGATTTCCATGGGCTCATCATCACTGCAGCCGAGGGGCAATTGTGCTTTAGCTGTGCTCATGGTGGTCGTGTGGGTCGCCGCCACATTCGCTCCCGACTATGCCACGGAATTTGAAGCGGTCTGCCTCAGCGTTTCGCAATGAAGCACTTGGCAGGGCTTTGAGATTTGCTTGCATCTTTTGCTGCACTATCACATACCGAATACGGACGACCAACAAAGAACTCTTCAGCTGGTGAGATGAGGCTTGGTCCTTCATCAGTCAGAAGTGTGGCACGAAGCCGCCCGCCAGAGCGACATGTTCCAATCATTTTGATCACGAGCAGCCGCCACTTGGTGAAGTCTCAGCACACTAATCGAGCCTAAAGAGCAGTTGGGCGTGACACTGTGAAGTTTGGGACGCAGTGGTCGGTGAAAACAGCAATTGCAGTCGCGCTTGCTTACTGATCCCGGACACCATGATCGATTCTGAATTGCGCTCTGCCAAAGCTGACATCGGTGCAACGTCTACGACCAACGGGCAGCGAATCCGAGAACATCCAGGCGACATGTTGTAGAGAAGGATTTTGATCGTACTCGGCGCCAGCTCGGTTTCTTTGTTGACCATGAGGGTAGCGAATGATGGCGAAGTGGCACGGGCCCATTCTCCTGCCACTATGGCTATACGAGGTGTGTCGAGCTTGAGACCAGCGGTGATCCCCGCTGACATCGATCTGGTAGATGCGTTGAAGATTCATGGCGGCCAGGAGTCAGTACATATATGGCATGAAGTGCTATGTGCCGGAGATCACCATTCCAGAGTCGAGCAAAGAGTGACCAAAGGCAGAAAAATACGCTTGTGACATTCAGGGTGCAGAGTCCTCTAAGCATTATGCATTTCTCCAAGATCCAAAGCCTTCTGGCGGCCGTCATTCTTCTCGGCACTCCACTCGCGTCCCTCGCTGCTCCGGCTCCAGATGCATTGGCCGTGGCAGAACCGGCCGCTCTCGCCCTCGGAGAACCAGCACTCATCGAGCGCGAAGCTGTACCACAGCGCGACAACGATGATGACAATAACAAGAACGATGACGACGATGATGACAACAGCAACGGCGGCAATGGTGGAAACAACAACAACAACCAGCGCACCGTGAGCACATGCGTTCCACGCAATGGCAACAACAACAACAATAACAATGCTGGCTACCGTTCTTGCATCAATGTAACCTTCTTCCGCAACAATACCCGCCAGGTCCGCGTTCAAATCGTCCTTGACGATACTCAGCGTGGAGACGGAGGTGTTCGAGGCCAGTATTTCCTCTACTTAGGTGGCCGAGGAAACGGCGGTGGAAACAATGGTGGAAACAACAACAACAATGGTAGACGAAGCTCCGATGTCTATCGTGCCAATGACCAGAACCGACGCGCAAGCAATAGCAGGACTTGGAATCTGGATCGCGATATCCAGTATCTCCAAGTTCAGGGCTGGAGGGCTCGTGATGAAGGGAGGAAGGGTACCAGCGACAGGTTGAATAACCCATTCAACTGAGGAAATTGCTTATAGAGGCAATGACGGCATGTGAAGACACAGCATCGGGGCCCGCTGCTGTTCAGGAGCCGCCAGTGAGATGCGAAGAACCAAATGGCGAGGGTCGAAAGAGGGAGAAGCGTTGCGGCCTGGTTGCTTTTGCGGCAAGTTGTGCTGCGTCCATTCATTTGAGTCGTGCTTCAGTGTTCTTTTACACTCGCTACGATATCTCGAGAGAAGAACAGTTAGCTCAGTGTCAGCAATGATAAGCTCTGAGTCAACATACCAAGCCGTTCCTCATTTCCCTAATGTTGTTGATGGATCATTGCATAGCCAAGATTCATCGCCAAGAGCTGAACTGCTTGTACGTGCACCATACCCGCAAAGGAAGCTCGATCCTTCGCAGCATCATGTTGGATACGTACGCCGAGTCCGTACGGGCTGCATGTTTCTCCTCAACAGCTCGAATGCAGCTTCTGTAGTACACACACTGAATGCGCGGAAGGCCTTCCTTGACGTACTAGCATAATCGGCCGAAGCACCACACGGCTGGCCGCTCAGCAGCATCGATCTGAGGCCAAAGGGGAAAACATGGAGTGATGCGATGCCCAATGCTGACAGCCGAGTGAACCATGTGCGTTGCAACTTCCCGGCTGGGCTAGTTTGGATGGGTCAAGTGTTGTGTGACGAGGATCCAGGCGAATCCTAGAGTTCACTGTCTGTGCTATAGCGAGTAACTTCCTATTGCAGCTCCTGCGAAATATAGTGGTGGGCCACCATAATCCTTCTGCCAGTGATTTGGTCGTGGCTGAGTCTGGGGAATTATAGGATATCTGCCGTTGCATGTTGCACGACCGCATGGCTGTCCACAAAGAAAGAAGCTTTGGTGGTAAGTGTCGGGACACACGGTGCAGAAAGGCGTGGTCGCGTTACAAGGCGACCAGTGAGATGCTTATTCGGCAGGACCGTGCTTATGTCCACGTCGGTTCCAGGCTCCTATGTCATGGTCTGGCGATTTCCCAATTCAAACTGGCTTCAAGAGACTCCTGAGATTGTAGACTTTGCTCTTCGTACTTCGCATCATTCTGCAAAGCGAAATTCTGGGGGAGCACAAACGCAGGTAACCGGAATGTAGCGACCACGGTCTCGTATTCGATTCAGCCACCCCTTGAGAAAGCTTGCCCTCAGGCAACGCTTGAGTCTGGGCAATGTGGTACAATACAGCCTCTTGTGCAACGGCGGCGGTTCTAGATTCCTGTCTTTTCAGCTTCGTGCCGGCGCGCATAGAGCTGAATAGAGTTCGAAGAAGCGATAGGATAGCTGCAATCCATGTGTATCCAGAGCAATAAGCCGCATTTCCGGTCAACGGCGGAACGAGAAACTGCATAAGTAACAGGCTGCGGTGCTGATATCGAATCTCTCCATCGTCGGCAACACCTCGAGTCCAGAAGTCAATCAGCTCAGAAAACGCTCATCGTCCTACCAATCATGCGTCTCAACATCTTCGCTCTTTTGGCACCGCTTCTCAGCACCACGCTGCACGTTGGTCACACGTCGGCATTAGCCGTTCCCTCTCCAGATACCTCTCTTTCCACAATTGTCTCCGCCGACCTCGTCGCCCGCGCTCCCTCCAAGACCGGCAAGATTACCGTCGGCGACGGCAAAAAGAAAGGCAAAGTCATTGTCGACATCAAATGGACTTCCAAGGAAAAAGTCTCGATTCGACTGACAGTCCAAAACCCTCAAGACCACGATGTCTTTGGAAAGTACCGCGTGTACTTCGCCGACAAGAAGTACAAGGGTTTGAAGTTGAATGCCGGACCGGGAGGAAGTACGAGGTATGATCCGAGCGAGAAAAGTTTCACGCCGTGGAGTAAGTCGGGGATTGACATTACGGGCGTGCGGGCCTATGCTTGTGATTACAAGGCTTTGGCTAAGGATGATTGTGATGATAAATTCATTCCTTGGGGGACCGCGAAGCCTACTTGAGGAGATGTGAAAGATCCGATCGATTCTGTGTGCGCGAGCTGATTGGGGCCAAAAAGGTGCGTTGAAGGATTATGGCGTTGCTTGGTAGTCTCAGCCAGACCTAACGGTGGAGGATGCCGCCACTTCCCTTTTGTGCGCTGTAGATCGATATATTGGTTACTCCTTTGGCTCTCCTGTCTTCCAAGAAAAGCATTCTTGCAGTCATGGTCCTTGCTTCCATACTCAATGTCCATGGAGTCTCCTCGAAATTGCCAAGCGACCTCAGCTATCTCCATCTTCATCTTGGTCAATCCTAAGCATATCGCACATAGACAACAATTTCCCTGCGTCTGGGCGCAAATGACCTTGTTCTTCCTGAATAGGGAATCGAGGCCCGCCATGAACGATGTAATCTGAGAGGGCTTCCGCGAAGGGCGTACCACAGTCACTCCTCATGGAATAACTGAGATGCCAGTAGCCTTCTGACCATCGTTGTAGATGGTATGTGAAAGTCCCACGCAGCTCCATGACTTCCAGAGCCGAGAGTTTGCCCGCAATAGACTCGAACAGTGCTTGCCATGTCATCACACCCATGCAATCAGATTTGCAAATTTGATCCTTTGTAGCGTTGCGCCGTGGGCGAATAAAAAGCTCGACAGCTTTGTCAAGTCCGCTTGGACTTGAGTCAGTGTCAAGCGACGCAGGTGCGGGAAAGTGAGGTCGGCGATTAGGTCTTCGAAATCTACGTTGCTAGATCGGAAGCTCTGTAATGGAGGTAGTTCAAGGTGCAAATGACGGAGACTTGTCAGGTCTGTGTGGTGATTTCTGAACCATTGTCGGAAAGTTGTTGATTGGAGTCTCTTCTCACATCTTCTCTCTTTGTTCTGTTTGTAGGTAGCAAACCTACGCAGCAGATACTTAATATCTGCTGCTAGCTAGATAGAACCATTGAGCTATTGAGTATCTTATTAGCGTGTTTCAATAGGTGATGCCCTTTTTTTTCTTTAGCAACACGATTCGTTTGCCCCCCGACTCGCTTTTGACTACTCTTTTTGCAAGCTTCCTTAGTAAGCAAAGTTGACGCACAGATTTCCCGTGCCTCAATCTACTAAGACGGGACTTAGAATGTCTACTAAGCTTACCGACTCCGATAGTAACGAGGTCCTTATTAACTAGTCGCAATTTACTACCTAGAATCGTAACCTAAAGTTGCGCGCACGCGCTAAGAACTACCTTAGTCTTCTTACTAGAGACGAGGTCGTTATCTAAGAACCCCCGATTCCGGTCCGTCTAACTAAGCCTAAGACTCGCGCTACGACGGACGATAGCAGCTATTAAGAACTCGCTAAAGAATATAAACTTAATATTGCCTCCTATTGCCTTAACTATAATTGCTACGAGAAGTATACTACCCGCAAGCGTAAATATATAGCCTAGCTTTACTAAAAGGTTTATTATACTATTTCTAGATCGGTTAAAGAAACCGACGACCTTAAGATCTTATATAAAGCAATCTAGACCTAGTATAAGATAACTAACTCTCGTATCGGTTTAGTAGCTACCTAGTAGCTACCTCGTATAAACCGGACGGATT
>PNEN01001728.1:0-50388 GCA_002933655.1 Cercospora berteroae
ATAGGCCGAGCTAGCCTATTCTATTAGTGTCTATATAGTGCATCCTTATATAGAGTTTCCGCGTTCGGATTCTCCGTTAGTCGTATACTAATAATAATACTAAAGATTAGATACTAGATAGAGTAGATAGTGCTAAATAATTATAGCATATAGTATATAGCATATAGCACTAGCATATAATGTGCTATAAATCGTCTATAGCGCCTCGTATTCACAACACTACCTAGGAAAGCATAAACAGCAAAGTCCTCTACTTCTTCAACCCTGCAATATCCGCATTGAACCGGAAGTCAATGCTTCACTCCGCAGCTTCGACGCAATGCAAGGCATCCTGGAGTCGAGCCTGTCTTCAAAAATGAGCTGGCCCCGCCGCCATGGCTCGAGGTCCGCCACTGCGGTTTGTCTTTTTCACGAATACTAGGAGCAGCATCAGAAATTTTATCAGAATTCAAGAAGAGAGAATCGCAAACATACGTTTGTTTCTATACAATCATAGCACCGGTCCTCCACACATCGGCGCTCTTTCCGGCCAAGAACTCCACCTCCGCCTGGTCTGAAGCATGGCTTCCAAGTGGATCTGGAGCTGCGTAGTAGCAACTTTGACGTTGTAAGTCACAAGCTCTCATTGTTTGAGTCAGAAAGTGGCACGAATCCTTCGTACTCAAACAGTTCTCGAAGCTCTCGGAACTGATGCTACATTTCCCGCGATGTCGCTTGTGAGCTTTTTGCTGATTCCGTTCAACCTGAAGGCACCCGGGATGCGAAGCCGCTGCAGTCTCACCTCATCTGATCGAACGACAGAGCGACACACTCAGCTCAGGAATCAAGCGGCCTCCCCAAGCTCTACACGTCTTCAATGAAACAATCGGGAGCATCAACAAAACTGTCGAAGATTATGCTCAGTGGGAAAAGAGGTGGGTCGACAACCTCGCCAAGTCGCTCACCGTGGACAATGCGACGTTCGATAACCTGGCATTGCCATGGGCGCAACATGAGGCCGAGGCAGCTCTCAGAGTCGGATATCTCACAGCGTTATCGGGATTCCACCCAGACAAGGACTTGCGTGATGCAGTCGATGGTACGTGCGACTGGAACTGTGCCTATTTCCATGAACATTACTAACTGGCTGACAGCTATCAGTACTACACTGACCAATATCTCACAACAGACGTTGACTAACGAACAATTGTTCAAGCTGTTCAACACTGTCTACGATAAACAGCTAAACGACACCAAGTTGGATGCCGAGTCTCGACTGTACTTGGAGAAGGTGCCTCAAGACTTCAACCGTAGTGGCCTCGGCATCGAGGCTGGACCCAGACGAGACAGATACTTGGAGATCTCACAGCGGCTCCAAGTGCTTTCGAATGAGTTCTCGGCTGAAGTTGTAAATGACAACACCACATTGTGGTTCACCCGCGAGGAGCTTCCGGGCGTGAAGCCGGACATATTAGATGCACTGATCAAGGGAGACGGGCCAAATCAAGGGAAACTTGGAGTCTTGATTAATAATCCCTCAACCGATGATGTGAGCTCCTATTGCACCAACGAAACAACCCGGAAATCCATCGCCATTGGTTCAAATCACATAGCTCCGAGCAATATTGGGAGACTCGAAGAAGCGCTCGCTCTCAGAGATGAGCAAGCTCGTATCGTGGAGCAGCCCGACTTCGCGACCTGGACTCTTGGCGATATGGTGGCCAAAACTCCAGCAGCCGTGCAAGATCTACAGCAAAAGGTGCAAGACGCCATGTCGCCTAAATTGCCAAAGGAGATGGACACCCTCAAGCAGATGAAAAACAAAACTGGCGGAGACGCCTCGCATCTCTATACATGGGACGCTAGCCTCTACCGGCGGCTTGTCATCGAGGAAGTATCGGCATTGGACCTGGATAAGCAGAAGGAATACTTTCCCGCCGCCCAGACGGCCCATCGCATTCTGGACCTTTACGCCGAGCTTTTCGGGATCAAATTCGTCAACATCGGAGGGAAGGATCTGGATGAGTTGTCGCCCACTGGCAATGGAACAGAACTAACATGGCACCCTGATGTCGAGGTCTTTGCTGTTTGGGACAGCAAGGACGCTAACGAGTTCGTGGGGTTCCTATACTTGGACATATATTTCCGCGAGGGCAAGGGAGATGGTATGAGAATCTTCCTGATCGCTCTCCTTGGACACATGGCTAACAGCTATCGCAGGTGCCTTCATGACACCGCTTGAGCCAGGGTTTGATATTAGCTCGGGCAAGAGAAACTATCCGTGAGTTGGCTGGTCCATTGTCATGAGTAATTTGAGTACCCTGACTCATTCTTAGGGTCGCCGGCCTTTTCACTAACTTCCGCAAGACCGATGCTAATGCTACCCGACCCTCACTCATGTCTCGAGATGAAGTGTCCACATTGATGCACGAAGCTGGCCATGGTATGCACCAACTCTTGTCGAAAACTCGCTTCTCTAGATTCCACGGAGTGAACGCTCCCATGGACTGGGTGGAGATGCCCTCTCAATTGATGGAGGAGTTTGCGTACGCGCCGGAAGTCCTGAAACGTTTGAGTCAGCACTACACCCGCATAGACCCCAAGTACGCAGAGGCGTGGAAGAAGAATAACACCGAACTGCCGCCCGAGACGCTGCCAGACGAAGCCATCAGCGACATGGTCAAGAACAGAGTGGCATTCTCGGCACGAGACCAAATTACTCAAATCACCTTCGGGAAAATAGATCAGATCTATCACACGCCCAAGTCCCAGGAAGACGCCAAGAAGATTAACAGCACCAAGATATGGAATGATGAGTTGTTTGCCGCCCTCAAAACCGAAGGACAGGGCATCAATGGCGGTCACGGCCAAACCACTTTCACGCACATCATGGGTGGCTACCAGGCTAAGTATTATTCATATCTCTGGTCAAGAGTATACGCCATCGATGTGTGAGTACTCAGCAAATATCCAATAGCACGAATTCGTCTTCTGACCTGACAGCAGTTACTACACAGCTTTCAAAGCGAACCCAATCAATCCCGAAGCTGGTCGACGCTGGAGAGAGGAAGTTCTTAAGGTCGGTGGTGCGACCGATGATTTCCAGGGTGTTCTCGACAAATTTCTGGGACACAAGGCGCCAGATCTTAATCCGACTTTGGAGGCCTATGGTGTAAAGAACTGATGCGACATCTATAGCATATTCAAACAATCTCTCTTCAGCTCGTTCCGAACGCTGTGTACTTATCATTCGTTTCTGTGGGCACGATGCAGCCACTCAGAAATCTCAATGAGTCAAACAAAAGTTATGCACGAAGTTCGACGCTTATCCTTGCAGTAAGGCCCTTGAAGTCGAAGCACAGAAGCGGGAACGGCACGTCTTTCCAAGGAACGTACTCGAGCTCAAAATTCTGACAAAAGCATGCGGCTGATTACTGAACATTTAACAGATTGAGCCGCAATTCGGATGTTTCTGCACGGCGATTCGCAAGAACAGTGCAAGAGGCATATCTTTTTCCCCAGGAAGTATACCAAAACAAGGCAGAGGATGACAAAGTCATTCAAATGCCAAGCAACAAATGTCCGAATGTCCATGTACTAGCCCGACTGAGCCATCAGCTGCGGACTTATGGAGACCGTGGCGATTGTGGGTGATGGCGAAATTACCAGACCCGGTTAGCCGGGCTAATGGCAAAACGCAAGTGCCGAATGGCTCACTGTACTAACTTTTCATAATTCTAGGTTAGCGTTCTGAGAGTTGTTCCGATGGTATGAATGAACGCACTGTGCCGATGATATGAAGCCGAACAGGCATTGCAGGATGCAGTATATTCTGGATGGCCGTCCAGGCTCAATCACAACGACTCACCCTGCACAACAATTACCACCGCGCCTTTCCACCTGCATCTCACAAGCTCGTCAAGAACGAACGAAACCAATAGCATAAAACAATGGCCACTCGATACGAAGCTGCTCACGAGAATCCCACGGGACCAGGCGATCAACGTCCAACAGCACTCCAGATCATCAAGGATGAACAGCTTCTTGGCAAATGGTCCGACAAGACCATCTTGATCACAGGATGCTCGTCCGGTATTGGCATCGAAACTGCCAAAGCACTCCACGAAACTGGTGCAACACTCTACGTTACGGCTCGTGATTTGAACAAGGCGAAGGGGGCGCTTGGCAGCCTCGTGGATTCTGATCGTGTCCACCTCCTCGAGCTGGACCTCAGCTCCTTGGCAAGCGTGCGAAAAGCCGCGGAGACCTTCCTCGCTCAATCCAAGAAACTCAACATCTTGATCGCGAATGCAGGAATCATGGCAACACCAGAAGGACGCACAGCAGACGGCTTCGAGCTGCAATTCGGCACGAACCGCTTCGCTCATTTCCTCTTCATCCAGCTTCTGCTCCCTACACTCAAGGCGTCCGCTACATCAAGCTTCGGATCCCGGGTCGTAGTCCTCGCCTCCTGCACCCATCGTGCCGGAGGCATCAACTTCGAAGACTTCAGCTTCGCAGGAAAATACCATCCATGGATCGCCTACGCCCAAAGCAAGACAGCAAACATCTACACCGCTTCCGAGCTCGAACGACGATTCGGCAAAGACGGTGTACACGCGCATGCAGTCCACCCAGGCCTGATCTTCACCGGTCTCCTGCAATTCATCGACCAGGCGACCAAGGACGAATGGGCAAAGGATCCGGTGATACCTACCCGCGCCAAGAGGCCAGAGCAGGGCGCTGCGACTACAGTCTGGGCGGCTACTGCTGCAGCACTGGAAGGTTCTGGTGGGAAGTATCTTGAGGAGTGTCAGGTCTCCAGGCCAGCGCAGCCGAATTTCAAGGAATGCAATTTTGGCCATGTGGAGCATACGTTTGATGAGGAGAAGGAGAGGCTTTTTGTGGGAGAAGTCGTTGGAGTTGGTGAAGCCTTGGTTGAACTGAGGAGCGAAATCTTGCGTGCACGTGGGATGCGCTGGACAGTCTGGGGATGTCGTAGAGCTGCAATGAAATTCCTCAGATTGACCGTTATCGTGTCTTGACAATGGGTTCATCTGGCCTGATGTTCAGGTTCCTGGTGCCGTCTAACCTTGGAAGTCTGCAGAAAGTTCAGGAGAGCCGCAGTCACATGACTCGAGCATTAGCGCGTCCGGAGCGCGGATGTGGCGGCAGGGATCGCGTCTTCCCGCGCGACTTCCCTGCAGCAACGGAAGACGAATGTGACACGTTCTCAACGACCCTGTCCTGTCCAATCTACCTTGCGCTTCTCCTCTCTCCTGTTCATTGTCGCGACGAGCGCATGAGTCCCGATAGCCACGCGCCCACGCCACAAGAAAGCGCAACACCGGTCGTGGAACCCCACGGCGACCCGGCCCAGCATGATCCTCGACCTCATGCCGCAGTTGACGGCGGAAATACTTGTCGACGGCGACATACTCCAAGAGTACGACGACGAAGATGCATTTCCCGCCAAAGACCACAGGACCCAGTACATTGAAGCCGAACCCGGGCATAACTTCACGGTCCGGGCGATGACGAACCCGCAAATGGCGAAGGTGCCGCAAGACTGTGTCGCAGCTCACGTCTACTTTGACGGCAAGCACGTAGGTGGAGCCGTCATCGATACTGGCAACAGGTATGCGAATCAGGGGGTTAAGCAGAATGGCTATGGCCGAAACACAGCAACTGGTTCCACCTACGAGAAACACCGTTTTGCAAGTCTTCAGGCGAGTCAGTAGCATGCCCTCCGCTCTGCTCGAAAGATATTGCCGACGTTTGTCGAGACGATGGCCCAGTCGGCAAAGCTAAGCAGGCCGATTTGACGAACCTCGGTGAAGTCGAAGTGCGCTGCTACTGGATCCGCAAGACCGGTGGGACCCGCGAAGATACTCGTCATCACAATCCCTTCCAAGAGAGCTCCGCGAGATTCCAGAAAAGTGTTTGAAAGGCCGTGCGATCTCAAGCCGCGCAAGGTGGGTCGACTAGTCGCGATGCGGGACAGGAGCTAACTTTCGTCAGCCTGGGCCCAACAGAGCAGCGTGGACGCAAGATCAAATACCTAAATCAGGAATATCCTTATTCGACATCAGCATTCGCCACATTCACGTTCAAGTGCCGTTCTCGCAGTGAGTCGAGACATGCTGTCAACTTCACGACTTTACTGACCATATCATAGCGGACCTACAGATCATGGGTGTCATGCCGCGAAGCCCTTCTCCAGTCCCACTCGAAGAGCGCGATCCAAACACCTTGACACTCGAAGAGTCGAGAGAACTCGTACGACGAATGCGGGAGCGCGAACGTGAGCAGCAAACCGAGATCAAAAAGGAAGGCCAGAAGAAGAGCGCAAAGCGCGCACGCTCCGAGACGCTCGAGGCTGACAGCGACGACGAAGCGGTCCTCGTTACTGGCGAGCGGCCTGCCCAGAAACGCTCTCGTCAATCCACGGACTCTGGTGTTGAGATTGTCGATCTCACCGAGGACTAGTCACTGTTTGATGCGCTGCCCAGCCTCACATTTGTGCGTTTGATGAGTTTGCAAGTAATTATACCCCGGGATGTTCGATTCGATTACCAGTGAGGGACCGCAGGGGCAGTGTAGGCATACACACTGACAGATTTGGTTGCACTTTGACGTTGTGAGGATAAAAGTCCTATACAGAGCTGCTTTGGAAACTGTGTATTACTGCAATCATGTGTAGCTGTTCCTTTCTGCACTTTTATCGGTCCGCGATCTGAAATTGGGCTTGTGGAACTCGAACTGACACCTTTATGCTGCTGAAATGACAACCAGGTGCGGCCCCAGGCTTTCTTCCCGCATCGACTGGGAGCCGCTTGTCAAGATCTTGTGTTTGCTTTTGCTCTGCCGCGCAAACAGCCTGGGACTGTACATAAGCCGGCGCAAGCTCCTTTGCCAGATCAGCTTCATCCTCAAGGACAAAATGTAAGTGCATGCAATCTGCTGGCCAGAATTTGCTTCTGACTTAGCACTGCAGATTGCACAAGCTAAGCACACGACAGCACCATATGGATATGCATCACGCTTTACGGTTGATTATGGACATTAATTCCACTGCATTGCCTACACGTTCACCCAGAACGCACATGAGAGCCAGGACACATGCAAGACATAATCAAACGGACGTCCCACATTCTTCTTTCGACCTGTGATGAGTACAAAAAGCACTCGAATATCTACGAATTCACCCGAGACGCCCGTGAAAGTCCAAAAACATGCAAAATGCATTCACTCGCCTGGCCCGTGCATAAATTTGCACATGCTCTCCGCAGATATTCACCTTATACTCAATCCGCACGCCTACCATAAAATCCCCCAATTGGACCTCTCCTTTCTCTCCTTTTCCACAACACAACTTCGATAACAGCAAGGCCACACTGCACACCCGCAACCATCCACGAAGCCATCTTCCAGTCCATCAACATTTATTACCAGCAATACAACTCCGGCTATCGCAAGCAGCCTTCGTTCTCTCAACCAGCCACGAAATAAACCTTGACATACCCACTCCTTTAACGACACCTGAGACAATGGCTCCAACCGTCGCTTACGACTCGCACCCAATCATGCGCCTAGTCATTCGCATCTGTCGCGAAAACTTCAGCAGCTTCTCCGGCCACGATCGCCTAGCAGTCTTCAACGAGATCTTCCAGCCGCAACTCCTGGCGATGGGCTTCGCAAACGGTCAAATTCCCTACTTCGACAGCTTGGACAGTCAGTGGCGCGACCGGATTCGCACTCAACGCAACATCGACAGATGGGAAACGATTCTGAAAGACCCCGAATCGATGACGGCAGAAGAACTCTGGGCCTACATCTGGCTCTACGACCTCGTCCGCTTGACAGCTGATCGACTCGGATTGGGAGAGCCGAGTACGGAGTTGGTGAAGTGGGAGGGCGTGGATTTCGTTCCACAATTCGAGATCGAGGAGGAGGTTTGGCAGGAAATGATGGAGATTCGGAGGTCAAACGAGCAAACGAGCAAACGGTGATACATTCTCGATCGAGTACAGGACCATTCATCGGGTTCAGAGTTGACTTGCCGGGTGAATGGGCTGGTGTGGATGGGTACTTCAATGTTGCGAGACCAGATGTCCCGGAGAGTGAGTCGGAGGATGAGGACGAGGAGAGTGATGAAGACCAAGACAGCGAGGATGACGAGGATAGTGGTGACGATGAGTGATGGAGTTGAGCGGCAGCAACGGCTTCGAGAGAACGTGTACACTATGCATAGATCATCGCAATGACACATGAAAGTAATGAATTCAACGCTATCTACAGACCGCTACATACAACCTGCCTCTGGAAAATTGAGAAGCAACAATGCTGTCTAGTAAAACTTCGCTGAGCAAGCATGCCCATCCAGGGATTGCGAGACAAGATTTTGCAGGAGTAGGCTACATAGGAGAAGATGGCCGAAGTGATGAGAGGCAACGAATTGTGTAGACTCATTCAATGCAAGAAACGACCAAGTCCAACACGGCCCTCTACAACAGACCCTCTGTATAGATCTATCTCCCAAAAGCAAGAGGTAACAGTGCTTTCCAGTAAACCTTCGCCGAGCAAGCATGGCTCGCCCAGACTCGTGAAACAGAATTCATAGGAGTAGGCTAAAGAGGAGACGATGGCCTAAGTAATAAGAGGACATGAATAGTATGGATTTCTGCGTTCAGTGATGCTAGAAATGGCTAAGTCCAACACTGTTCTCTACCACTCTCGATCTTTTGTATAACTTGCTTCCAAAAAGCGAGAGGCAACAGTGCTGTCCAGTGAAGATTCGCTGAGCAAGCGTAGCTATTTCACGGTAGCGAGACCAAATCTGTGGGAGAAGAAAAGACGGGCTAGAGCGGACGGACTGTATACGTATTTTCACTAAAGTCTGAGAAACGTATAAGTCCAACACTGTACTCTATAATTGTCGATTCCCTGTATTAATGTGCCTCTAAAGAGCAAGAGGCAACAATGCCGTCTAGCAGAACCTCGCCGAGTAAGCATAGCAATTCCATAATAGCGAGACCAAATATGTAGTAGTATAGGAGACAGGCTAAGTAAAGAGAGTCAACGGGATGTAGAAGTATCTTTGCACCTATCCGAGAAATGAAAAAGTCTAACACTGTCCGCTGTACATATCGCTGCCCTTCGCGGGCTGCTGTTCTAAAAAGCAAGCGAGTACCATGCTTTTAATTGAAGCTTCGCCGACCAAGCAAAGCTGCATTGGAACGTCGAGACTAAATCGACCGAGCTGTATAACAGTACGAACGAGGGCTACGTGACCAGAGGCCACGAGCATCGTAGACAGATCGATGCAAGATAATAAACTCAATGCCGTCCTTTGCTGCTATTAATCCTTCGCTCCGCTGTCGCTCCATTCAACGAACGTCGAACAGCGCTATTGATTGAAGCTTCGATGAGCAAGCATGGCGCTTTCAGCATGTTGAGACTGTATCAATCGAGATATACGGCAGTTTAAACAGAGGATAAAGTAATCAGAGAGAACGAGCCGTAGAAACACATTGCCGCAAATCGGGAAGCCTGATGATCTTCTCTCCTTCTCTTGATCCTTCGCTCCGCTGTCACTCCAGAAGACGAGCGGCAAACAGCGCTACTAGCTGAAGCTTTGCTGAGCAAGCACAGCGGTTCCAGGATGGCGAGACCAGGGTCGTTGATTCTTCGCTCTGGTTGTCATTCCAGAAATCGAGTTTCGAACAGTGCCATTGGACCAAGCTTCGCCGAGCACAGGCAGTAGTTTGAGTGTAGCGAGACTAGATGGCTAGGAGCAGACTACAGTAGAGAAAGCATCAAGGTGCGTTCTGATAACTTACGGTGGAAATTTATCAAATGAACGACGCGGAGAAGTGATGAGCTCAACGCCACCAACACAAGTATAGATGCTCTCACTCTGGAAATCGATTGGCAAACAGTGCCTTCGGCTGAATCTTGAATGAGCAAGCATAGCCACTGCATGGTGGTGAAACCAGACGAACAGAAGGGGACTACAGTAGAGGCAATGCTCAACGCAAAGTTTCCGGGAAGTATACGCCAACAGTGCTGTCGAGTGAAGATTGGTCGGGCAAGCTTTATTGCTTCGCGGCAGTGAGACCAACCGAGTGAAGCATGCAACGTTGCAGAAAACACTAAAATCATGTCCGTTGATCCTCTACACCCTTCTTTGCTCCAGAAAGCGAGATAAACCGATGCTATCAATCGGCCCTTCGCCGAGCAAGCATAATGATCCCACGGCGGCGAGAGCAGATGATTGGGAGAGTGGCTCGCAGCTCACGTTCCCCGGCAAAAGCTTTTACACATCCGACGTTCGGCTTTCTCAAGACCCTCTTGAACTTCAATGCTCGCCAAACAGGCAACAACCTTCCAGGTCTACCCGAACGAATGGTAGAGGTACAGATGAGATATTCAAGCCAATCGAACCTCTCCACCGAGCCAATTGGGTCGAAGCTCGCGTCAGGGGAGACGCTTATCGAGAAAAACAGAATAGGGCCAAGGGAGCAATGGAGTTCACGAAGAGAACTTTGAAAACGATAAGTAATACCATGGATAATTCAATGGAGCAGTTTTGAGACTCAGACACTGTGTATGTGGTGAAATATGTGCCAATTGATATGCTTGCAAGCAGAGGCACATGGAGCTTACAATCAGAGTGCGCACTAGGCATATTTTGGGCACGGTTTAGGTGTAGAGAGTGACGAACATTTCTCCTCTCCGAATTAAGGGGAGCATTACATGGTAACGATTGCAGCGCTATCGTGGTCGGCAGTGATGGTGTTTATTGGAGTCATGGTCAAGTTTGTTGCCTACAACCCTCGTCTTCTCCTCCCAAGGGTGTATTGTGCAGGCCTTTGCTATTAGTATGACACATGGCGTTGGAATATACATAAGTCGACATGTATTCTATCAATTTTCGAGCTCTCCAAACCCCTGGAGAGAACCACGGTCAACGCTGATCACTATCGATTGAAATCGAACACCGTCGAAATGCCCGCACGGAAAAACAAACCAACAGTCGATTGGGAGTCAAACTCACTCATGCGTCTCGTCAGTCGCACTCTCCGCCAAAACTGGGATCAGAGCCAACTCAAGGGCCCAGGAAGACTGACCATCTTCAATGCAATTTTCGAATCCGAACTCGGAGTCTCAAGAACAACAAGGTCGCTTACTTCGACTTATTCAATAACCAGTGGCGCGATTGTGAGAAAAGTGATCGTCACATTGCCAAATGGGCGCCAATTCTGAAGAAACCTGAGGATATAACAGCTCAGGAGGCGTGGGCATATCCTACCATATTCGCCTCCTACTCGAAGTAAGATCCGTTCCTCATCTCCCGCTTTTCATTCCTGCTCTTCCTTCCCAGAACAATCCGGATTTCCATGCTACCGACATTGCAAGCACCTCACTCCATCACCTGTAAAACGGAAGAAGACTCACCTTGTCCGATTTTTCCAAGCAGTTTTCCCAACCACCCCAACGTGATCGCTCAACATCTCAACGCGCGAATGGCAGAATTTCGGAGAGCAGTCGCTCCCACTTGTGTCCGTTGAACTATAGCCTCGACATGCTGCCAGACTCACTTCGAAAGAATTTGTACACTACCCTTTCGACACCAAGGTCATCCAAACCTACAACACCCAGACAAAAGAGACGGAAACCGACGCACTTCGCAATCATCTCCCATAAACTGTAATATATATATATATATTATCTTCTCTTCTCTCTCAAAAGAAAGCCACACTCCGCAGCGAACGCAGCCGTCATCTCATACAACGCCGTCGCTATTATAGTACGCCTTTCCTGCACCAAGAGCGAGAGCAAGACGCTGTGCTTTCCTTCCCTTTACTTTCCAGCAACAAGACAAAACACAATACCAAAAAGCTTTCTAGAGAGCGGGAGAATCTTCCAATGATTGACTGATTGACTTTGACTGAACAATTTTCTTCTTCTTCGTTTACTGCTTCGTTCTTCTTTCCTCCACTCATTCCAAAAAAAAAACAAAGGAAATCAAATAGTTTACGGTTACGAGAGACGCCAAATGCAATTCCAAGAACTAGAGCAATTGAATACTCAGGTCCGACTTGAAGCAGTCCCATGCGCATGCAAATGATGATGATGTCCAGCACTGAACCGGTGCCTGCCAGCTCCGCTTCGATTCTTCAAGCTTCCAACATCGTGTTTGCCTGTAAAAAGATAAGGTCAGCAACTTTTCATCACGTAGGCAAGATCAAGGTCAGTACTCACCATCGCAACAAGCCCTCACATTCTCCAATCGATCTGCGTCCCGCTCTTGTCGCTCAATGACAGCTCTCAAATCCTCAGCCGAGTCTCCCACGACGCTCGCATCGTAAATCGTCGCGGGATCGCTGGGATCGGCTTTGCGATTGCTCAGGGCAGACGTTGTTCGTTGAGTGCTACTCGATCGGAAACGTGAAGCCATGGAGCTGAAGCGACCACCTTGCTGGCTGCTAGAAGAGAGACGCGATGGGTTGGAGCTCGTAGCTCGGAGGGTGCCGGCTGCTGCGGGGGCCAATTTGCCACGATGATTCGAAGCTGCAGATGTTCTGCCAGTCACAGTAGCATCCTGTCGTTGCGGGCTGGTGTTTCTCGTTGTTCGGCTGTTGTAGCTGCTGAGGCTGGTTCGTCGGCTTTGCCGGCTGATACTGCGACCATTGGCTGTGCCGCCCGTCAGTCGACTGAAGTTTCGTCGAACAGTTCCGGAGACACCGCTACCATGAGGATCGAATTCATTGATTTCGGCATCGCTCATGGTGTCCTCTGCTTCCTTGTTCTCCCTCTCGGTCCTCAGCAGGAGATATGACAGCGCATTGAACCAAGTCTCGTGTCGCTGACCCGTGGGCGCCGTGAATACTATCTCACGACCCGGAGTGATGACGACAATCGACTTCCGGTGCAGGCCAGGTGGGTAGGCGTTGTCATCAGAGATGACTCGAACGGCCTCAATAGCGACACTCTTTGCCTTCATCATGTTCTTACCAGCAGTGCTAGGATCATGCTCGCTCCAGTACAGCGTTCTGGTGTAAGGATGCACCCAGAAAAATCGCCTGTGCCTAGTCGTTGAGGTCTCGCTCCGGCCGGTCTTGCGGGTGTATTTCCACAAGAACTCTCCAATCATGGTCTGTGTGATGGCTTGGATCATGCGCGGGTCCGTGGCAGGTGCGACATCTGGTGGCAACATCATGCCACGGGAGATGTTGAAGCGCTCGTCAAGCTCGGAGGCAAATGACGAGACAGAAGCTCGATGTGATACTCGATCTGCTGGGATAGTGGATGCCACACCACGCTTGTCTTTTAGTGGCACTTGTCGAGGGGTGTTCGAGTCTCGCGAGTGAAGCGCACGCTCGAAAGGCGGTCGGCCGCTTGGAGTATTTGGGCGCTTGTACGCTGAAGCTGGCATTCTCGGTGGTCCCATGTTTCCGCGGGACGGTGGCTGCTCTGGTGAGCCAGGTGTGACTTGCGCAGCCGCAATCTTGAGATTGTGGTCTGCAGGGAGTGGAGGCGCAGCGATGGCCGCGTCTCTCTTGCGCATCGAGCCCGCACTCGACGGTCTCCTGCCATTCGGATGTAGCGTTGGAGACTCATAAATGGACGGGCGCTGATCAGCTTCACATTTGGAAGGCGAGTTGACAGCTAGAGCAAGTGATGCCGCCGCGGCTGCGTTTGTGAACGTTGAATTGCCCCTCGATGATCTCGAAGATGCCGGCCTTGAGATGGCTTTCTTGTTCTTGATCATGCTCTCAATCTCTGCTCCAGAGACCAGCGTCTGCGAGCCTTCATCAAACGTAGGTGGTGGTGGCGGCCTTGACGGTGGCGGTGGTGGTGGTCTTGATGGCGGTGCATTGGCTGACACCTCTGCCAGAGGCTGCCTTGAGGAAGGTATGACTTGCTCCTCGAACGATCTATCGAGAGCTGTGGGGTTGGCAGACTGAGGAACGATGTCATGGTCTGCATCATTGAGCTGCGACTGGTCTCTGAGCAACGTCTGCTCGTCTGAATGGCCAGGAACGAAGAGAAGATCAGCTCTTCTGGAGCTTCTGCGAGGAACGTCGGGTGTTCCTAGCTCCGGTAGGACCGGTTCCGACTCCTGTGACACGATTTCTGAGAATGCCAACTGAACCGGTGGTGGGGGCGGCGGCATAGATGGGACTGGTGGTCTCTCCTCGTCCTCGACCACGCTCTTTGGAATACTTGAAACTGACATACGCTTTTGATTGGGAGGTAGCGGCCACATTTCTGGATCCGTACTGTCTGGGAGAAGAGGCGAACGCTCCATCGAGGACGGTGCATGTGGTAATTGTTCGACAAGAAGCGTCTTATTCTCGGTCTCAGGATCGGTAGCGGTGCCGATGCTGATCGTGACGGGATTGCTCCGAGCATCAGTGCCAATGCTAATGGTTTGCACCGGCGCTCGAGCGTCTGTGCCCGTGTGTGATGTGCTCGTCACTCTAGCATCGGTACCAATGCTGCTCGTCGGAATGATACGAGCATCAGTTCCTGTGCTGATGGAAACAGGCACGCCACGCGCATCGGTGCCAATCGTAACCATTGTGCGTACTGGCTCCGCCATGGTTTCGACTTCTGGTGCGGGCTGGGAGCCAGTGTCGACGGTCGTGCGCTCGTCAATAGCCGTATGCGCAGTGGTGGGTCGTGATTCATCTTCGCTGGTCCCCTGGCCAGCAGCCCTGCTCAATCCAAAGCCTGCCAAAGCCCCAGCTGCCACTTCACCTGCATGTTGCAAGAGACTCGTCTTTTCCGCAACAGGTTCCGCTTGCCAGGGCTCAGTCATGATCCCTGCATCAACCATCGTTGGCTTAGGCAGAGCTTGCGCGGCACCAACTCTCGCTTGAGATGGCGAGAGGAGATCGGCCGTCTCCAGGTCGTTCATCGACGTGGTTGGCGTGCTGGGTGTTCCAGGCTCGACGCTGGCGTGGCGTTCTGTTGTCGGCGTCTCTGTGCTGAAGCTTCCGTCGAGTTGTCTCTCAGAAATTGGCGTTCCGTCTATGCTGTCGTCATCATCAAGAGCGTCCAACTCATCACCGAGAGATTGCATGCCAGCAGGTTGCGGTGTGCCCAAGCTCGAGCTCGGACTGGCCAGGAGAGCCTGCGGAGAATCTTGATGGCTGTCACTGACGCGGCTCGATCGTCGCCCACCACGGCTCAGACGCAACTTGTACTTTGGTTGATGTGTGGACCGTACAGGTGTGCCGATAATGTCGTCGCCATCCTCATCGCCAGAGTCAGACGCAGTGGACATGTATGACATGCGCTTATTCGACATCTTCGGTCGCAGAACGCGGGTTGAGCTCTCTTCGGTCTCTGTGGCATCGCCTTCGGTGTCCTCACCCAGTTCCTCCACGCCCGTGGCGAAAGCCTCGCTCTCAGTGGTAGCACCACGCTCGGTGGCGGTTTCAAAGCCAGTGTCTGTCTCATTGGCGGTCTCAAACGCGGCATCAGTAGTGTCGCCATCCGACTTGCCATATGCACGGTTGTATGCGTTGGCTGCTGCAAGCCCTGCCACCGTAGCCCTGGACATGATCCCATCTCGGCCTCTGCTCGGAGTGTGCTCCATCACATCGTCCTCCCAGTCCGGCTCATCGATAATCTCTGTCGTACTGCCGCGGGTGGCGCCAAGCCTGCTGCTTGAAGGTCGCTTGTACCGGAAATCATTCTCACTCTTGCGCTTCTTGGCCACATTCGCGATGATGCCTGTAGTATCTCGCCTCTGCTCCAGCTCATCGCGTGCATCTTGCAACATGCGCTTCAGTTCGATCTTCTCCGTCTTTTCACGATGAATATTGTTCTTAAGATTCTGGATCATGCGATGAGCGTGGTTCAAGCTGGACTTGAGGGTCTCCGTTTCCAGCATGCCATGACGAGCCGGAGTGCCTTTGATGGGCGACGCTGGTGCACTGTGATCTGGACTGGCATCGTCTGACTGCAAGTTCTCCTCCGCCGACATGAAGTCCGTGTCGGATTGAGGTACCCCTTGCCCCATTCGAAATGCAAGACCGCGTGCAAGTTCTGTGTTTTGCGAGGTCAACTCTCGGACTTTGGCCTGCAACTTCTCGTTCTCCGTCAGCTGGGATTTATGGTCACGCTGCAGGTTGTAGAAGTCATTATCCGTGGTCTTGCGCGCATTCGCCTGGTCTTCGGAGAGCTTCTCGTGTGATAACCTCAGCTCATCCAGCTCGCGTTCTTTGGCAGCTTTATCGGCCTGGGCGGATTTGAGTGATTGAGACAGCCGCTGCTCTTTCTCCAAGCTCTCCCTCAACGTAGCCTCGACGTCCTGCAGCCGAGTCTCAAGGTTCCAGTTCTCGTCCTTGTACTTTTGCTCACTCTCGTCCATGTGTCGTAAACGCTGTAATAAATGAGCGGACTCTGCCTCGAGCTGAGCTTTGGCGGATGTGGTGTCTTTGAGCTGCTCATCTTTCTCCGCCAGGGCGGCCTGCAACTGCCGAACTTGGGCGAGGAGGGAGGTACTAATCTCGGTAGCAAATTCGATGTCATGCACTCGGTTGGTAGGTTGATTTCGCTGTCTGCGCGAGGGGGCGGACATCTTTGTTGGCGAGTCTCGTCCTGAACCGGACATGACAGTAGAGTTTGTCCAGTCCACGCTCTCGCTCGCAACTCTCGACTTGGGGAGGAAAGCTCGGGCAGACTCCCGACCAACCTCGTTGTATTCGCGTTCAAGCTCTGCCAGCCTGCCCTGTAGCTCGGCAGGGATGTCGGAGTCCTGCTGCATCTGCTCCACCTCCTTCAACTTGGCCGCCAGTTCTGCACGCTGCGAGGTGAGTGTCATGCCGAGCCGGGCAGCATCCTTGATTCGCCTGTCCGTGTCCCGCATGTGGGCTTCGAGGGCGCGTCTCGCGGATGAGGGGGAGCTGGTGGACAGGGCAGAAAAGTGGGCGCTGTCGAATGCGCCATATCGCAGTGGTCCTGCATTTCCAGGAGAGGAGTGGGCGAAGGGATCCGCGTTCCCGTTGGCATTCGCCGTGCCTGCCGGCGGGTTCACAATCTCGGCCATGGGTCGCCGTTCCATGTGCTGATTACAATGGTATTCGGAAGATGGTAAGGGAAAGGAATAGGGTGCAAAGGCGGGCGCGCGTATGCGGGAACGAGTGTCTGGCACTGTCTGCGGCCTACGCGGGTGCGTGTCTCGGGAAGCGCTGGATGGGCGAGGCTCAGATGCAGGAGCAGAAGCAATGGAAGGATCCGAGCGGACTGGCGCGCTGCTGCTCGTCGCACACGTCGGGCGACGACAGCGAGGCCAGATTGTCGAGCTCTCGCACCGCGCCTGGGTTGGGAGGAAGGAAACAAGGCGCCGGGGGAAGGAGAGAGGGAGGGTCGGAGGGTCGGGTCGGTGGTCGTGTCGTGCAGCGGCAGAGCAGCGGGCGGATGCGCTGCAGAAGTGTATTCGCGGTTTGGATGCAGAGCCGGCGGGGTTGCACGCACAATGCCAGCTGTTCGGCGGAATGTCTGGCGCTGTCAGACACGACGGCAGCCGCCCGGGATCCGTCGGCGGGGGAGGGGAGGGGTGGAGGGAGAACGAAAGACAACAGGGCAGCGGAAACAAGCAGCAGTGGTGAATCAACGAGCGCGGTGATGGAGGAAGTGGGCTGTGGCGGCAACGCGCGTGCTCGACGTGAACCTCCAGACTTTCATGCGCCAAACTGCAATGCCCGCGGTGTTTATCGTCAACAGACGCTGCTCGCACGCCGATTGGTCGACGAGCCGACGGGCCCCAGTCTGCACCTCCATCCACCTGCACCACGACAACAAACAACCCAGAGCTCGGGGCCTGTTGCTGGTCTGGTGCATCATCGAGTGACTAAGCACGTTTTTGCCTCACAAGCTTCACATACATGCATCTCAACTCTGACGTACTGCTGTCCACTCTTACCACCACTGACCTCCCAGCAAGACATGGCCGACACCGCAGCAGCGGCGCCCGTCTTCAAGAAGCGCGCCAAGAATACCAACGTCCGCAAACGACCAGCCACGCCTCCTCCGCAAGACTCGGCCTCCGACAGCGACGACTATACCGACGATGAGCAGGGCGCACGGATCAAGCGTCGCAAGAGGGAAGGTGTGACAATAGCTGGAAATGGTCCCAAGTCGGACGTGGTCACGACCAAGTATACTGCCTTCCAAGCAGATCGATCCACCAATATTTCCGCAAACGACGATGCGACCAAAGCCTCGAGCTGGTACACCGACGCTGCTCTCGCTGCGAAAGATGGCAAAGCCAAGCCTGATTCAGAGACGGTGATACCTGAAGCAACAGATGGAACATACCAAGGCACAGCAAAATACTCCACCTTCATCGCAAAGAATCCCGAAAGGAAACAACTCGGCCCTCAAAAAGCACCCACGAACGTCAGAACCATCACCGTGACAGATTTTGCACCAGACGTCTGCAAAGACTACAAACAAACAGGCTTCTGTGGTTTTGGCGACAGCTGTAAATTCCTCCACGCACGAGAAGACTACAAGCAAGGATGGCAACTCGACAAAGAATGGGAGAAAGCAGGGAAGAAGGACAAGAAGCCCGGCGCGGCGAATGAAAAGGACACCGAGGGCATGGACGATGAAGAGAAGATGTTGATGGAAATCCCCTTCGCTTGTATCATCTGCAAGGAAAGCTACAAGAACCCCGTTGTGACGAAGTGTGGGCACTACTTCTGCGAGAAATGTGCCATGACGAGGTATATGAAAGAGAAGAAAAAGCAGTGCGCGAATTGCGGAGCGGATACGCAAGGGGGTTTTGGCGTGGCGAAGAAATTGAAAGATTTGCTGGCGAGAAAGAAGAAGCGGGAGGAAGAAAGGGCCGCAAAAGAGGCAGAGGAGGATGGGTGAAGTGACTTCGAGCGACTGGCCTGTAAATCACAATGAGAAAGATGATGCCAAAGAGACGACCCTTCGTTGCCCGCCAGCTACTTTTGGGTATCTTGACATGTTCGAAACCTATCGGCGACTGCCACAATGAGGGCTTTCAAACGAGCAGACCAGTTAACGTGCTCCTTCGCGCAGTTCACTCTATGCTCTACAATAAAAGGAGAACGCCTCGCAACCGACTCCAGCCCTCAAGACCAGCTCATCCACCCCGGCGACTGTACAGATAACATTGCGACCCATTCGGCGAAACAGTAACACAGCTTTTACTACAAACCCGCTAAGACGCGAGGCTAGCACAAGAGCAAGCCTTTCAAAGGTAACACCGCCTGCGAGCCATCAGCTCCGTGCACGTCGCCACCTCCCGTGGGCAGCCACGCGCGCATGCAATCATGCTCCTAGGCGACTGAAAAGCTCAACAAGCTTAGATGTCCTTCCCTAACCTATGCAATAGAACACCTGTCCTGACTAGGACATGTTGTGCAGGTGTACAAAGACGCATGGAGAATACTCAACGTGCTTCGAGCCCCTTGCTCTTTATGCGACTGTAGGGAAAAGTGGCGCTACTGCTCTTTCACTGCCGAGCATATTCCGCTTATTTTTTGAGACTCAACAGTCATGATATCTTTACGCTCTTCATGCCTGCGAGACACACGATCGTATTCCCACTCGGCTTCAATAATGATAGTGGCTCTATAGGGGTTTCTGATCGGCGACTACTACGCATACATAGGAAGGGCTCGCTCGCACATCCCCAATTATGGTCCGATCCCTGCGATAAGTCATCAATTTCCACAGCCACTACCTCAAAATCGTTCTTCCTCTCCCTCTTCCAACCTCAACCCAAGCAACCACCTTCAGATTCCCGACTCCAACAACTCCATTTCCTCGAATTCCCCCAAAAGGCAAGACGAATGAACCCCCTTCGAACCCTCCTCGCCCTCACCCTCGCCCTCGCCACAGCAGCGACCGCAAAACCAGTACAGATAGAAGAACGTGGAACTACTCACTGGGTAAGTCAAAATAAAAAGCCAAAAAGAAAATCATCCCCCAGCCAAAGAAGAAAACCCGCCGATCCGGATATCTACATTCCACGATTTTTCTTCTTCATCATCATCGCAAATATCAAACGACACAACATACTCACCATGTTGGAAATAGTGCGGAGGCGGTGGAACAGTACACTGTTGTTGCCCATGTATCGAGAGCCCAATTCCTCCTTTTAGCTCGTGTCCGGCGGGTTGTTATAATACTGGTGGGGCGTGCTAAATGTGTGTGAGAGAGATTGTAGAGAATCGCGGTTGGGGGTGGAGGAGGGGGTTATTAGAAAGTATAGAACTGTTCGGAGTGTGGAGGTGTGGGAGGACTTGTTGCTCTGGTACTCCGTCTCACAAGGCTATCTTCTTGCCGCCTTCGACGAAACTCAGATGCGGTCTGGAAGATGGTTCATTCCCATCCATGCAGAAGGAGAAGGAGGAAGATGTGGTAGCAGACGAAGAGTAGAATTGCAAAGGATGTTGAGCGAGAAATGTACGAAAAGATTGAGGAGAAGTCAAGGGCAAGGACCAAAACCTCGACAGGTTTGTGAGGGAGCCGCGACGCGGAGAGAGTGCCAGCTCACACGAAACTGTCAGTCAAGCGAGAGCGCACAGAGCTAGAGACACGAAAGGAACTCTGAGTATTTGATTTTATCGTTGCGGCCTATCCCCGCTAGTTAAAGGCTTCGCTTCCTGCAGTTCCAGCATGCCTCTTTTTCAAGCATTGTCGACCTCGAACAAGCGATCGCTTGCATCGCCAACTGTCTAATGCAATTTCTGAACAGCCATCATAGACTTGTCACCACCAGGGATATCGCCCGCTATCCATTCATGTCTTCGAAAGCAGTAGAAGGTGCCATCGGCTTCGTCTTTCGATCGTCAAATGCCTTTCCACAGGTCAACGTGTGCGCTGCCATGTTCCAAATGTACACTCCTCTTCAGCGCAACACAACGCCCTTATGCCATCACACAGCCTGCCTGATCTTCCTCGGTCTCTTCGTCGGCCTCATCACGCTCTTGGTTGGCCTCATCACGCTCTTGGTTGGACCCGTCACCCTCTTGGTTGGCCTGATTACCTTCTTGTTTGGTTCCACCACTCTCCTGCTCAGCGAGCCTCATCACAATATCGTGAAAGCTTCGAAGAGATGGCGCCACCTGAGCAAGGTAGGGCCAGTAGATGTTCTCCTCCTGCTCCATCTCCTCAGTCATCTCGAATGTTTCTGGCTCGAAATGCTCACCAAATTGGATTCGAGTAGCACGGAGCGAGGTGGCCAACGTGAAGATGCTTGATAGAATCCCGAGCGAAGCATCGTCAATCTCAGCTGCAGTAAATTGCTGTTCTGCTGAGAGGAAGTGATTGCTCAGCCTCATGTACTTGCGTAGATGAGAGGTCGCCCAGGCGATGTAATGTGGCCCGTTGATCCCATACTCGTCGGTCGTCACTTCGCCTTCGTGCTCGTCTTCCGCGGAGTCATCGGGAACATCACAGTACAAGGCGAGAACGACATACCACATCTCCTGAAGGGTCTTATTCGATGCAGTGCACATATCCTGTATGCCAAACACTGGGCCGTATGTTGCGTGACCGGTCAGTGTATCTTGAACGACCTCGATGTCGAATCGGCGTGTCGGATACCATGGATAGTCGATGAAGCAGTTTTCGCGGATCCACGCTTGATCGATACGATACTGCTCGGAACGCTCCGCACCAATATCGACCCCGCCAAGCTCCGGCCATGAAGGCGATGCATATGTTATGCGGAACGGGAAACCTTCCTCCAGATCTTCCGCGTGGAGTCTGTATGAGGTGATGTTCATGGCTAACAATTCCGTGGCAGCCTCCAGTCGAGCAGGATCGTGTTGAGGACCGAGTACGTGCGTCGAGATTCCGCCTCTTGGTCTGTTGACGAAGTGCGTAAAAGATGGTCCGCGCTGAACGGTGCTACGCATCCAGTCTATGAAGTGGTCGTCTCCTAGATCTTGATTGGCGGTATCGTCGCCTGCTTCTTTGTCTGCCGCGTACACAACGAGTGCCTCATGCATTGCCACCCACAGGCGCAGTGACGTGTGACTTGCCCAAGAGTAGAGGTTACTGACGGACGCGCTCATTGCCCACTCTTTTCTGAGCCGCGCAACCTCCTTGACTGGATCGTAGTCTTCCGGAGTGCTCTTCACAGCTGGCCACATGCGTACCAATTTTGAGTTCAACAGTTGCACCTTTGCTAGTTTGCTGTCATCCTTGAAGTCGAATTTGCCAATGTCAACGCATACGAGACCAGATAGACCCATATCGGCGGCCCACTGTTGAGCAGTATAGTGCTCGCTTGGAGGTCCGACCGTGGTGAGAAACTCAGTGAGAACGGTGAAGGACTTCAGGCGTGGCAAAAGGTGCAGCCGCGCGAGACAGCGTTGAACGCTGTCACGGCGCGCCGACTTGCACTGAACGATCTCGATGTGGCGCGCCATTTCCATGTAGCGAGTCTTGTCCAGGCTGCGTGAGTTGCCAGATGCCAGTGCTCCGAGTGCCACGTCGAGCTGAGTGAAAGTCAGGCGAATGATCTTCTCATTGTAGAACGTGTCGACAGCTTCTCCGTGTATCTGCTTGTTAGTTGCCATGATCGGGCTCTCAATGAACGACTGCTCAACAAATGCTTCTGTCGGCTCGTCACCCTCCTCACGGTGATTGTAGTGTTTGCATCGGTACGAAGCCCCCGTTTGCACATGATCTGCTTCGCGGAAGACATGGCCGTAGATTTGCACTCGAATCTCTGCCGACAGCTTGTCGAGGAAGGAGCAACTGTCTGCCTCTGTATCTGTTGAAGATGAGGTGGCGGCGCCTTGATTAGTCGCAGGCGCGACGGGGTTGTGTTCGGGTGCCATCGTGTCTGGCCGTCACGTCGGGAGTCTGTAAGAGAAGTCAGTGTCGGTAAGCCAAAAGCGAGCAAATGTTGTGCGCGAGGACTTACCTTGCTGTTTCCAAGATTTCTTCGGTGATGTTGCGACGTCGGTGGAGGAGTGCCTGCCAAATAAGTAAGGACGGCGAGTGTCGCGAGATAAGCTTCGCGGCATCGCGGGCCGGTGGAAGGTGAATGGAAGGTGAATGGTGAACGGAGCACGTGGGAGTAGTAATGAGGTCTGTCGTATACTCAAACTATGCAAACGGGACTAGCTGTGTCTCGTTCCCAATCATTACCGTAATTAGGGCGGCTAGTCAATCTAGCATGCGTACAAGTCGTAGATGGCGTTGCCATTCGAGTCGAAGATGCCAAAAGACGGAGAGTCGTTGTAGTCCTGGTACGCATACCAGAAGACATGCGCCTCGTTGAACAATTCGCAGGCCACGGAGCGCCAGAACTTCTGGGCATTGGCGACAGACGGAACGGCGTTGCCGAAGTTGTCTCCAGTGACTGGCCAGGAGGTCTCAGTGATCCACTATGTTCTGTTAGCAGTATCCACATGATTCGAGATACACTCCAACTTACTACCCAGGCACCACTTCCAACCGACTGCACATGGTCCTTCGTAGCTTGGTATGCCTTGAAGAACAAGTCGTATGCCTCTTCAATCGAACCACCTTCCCAGTACGGGTACGCATCCAGACCAATAAAATCGCAAGCAAGAATCACAGGGTCGTTGGCGGAGTCGGTGAAAGCATTCCAGGTATCAACATGTCCGACCTCTGCCTCGACACCCATAGCCCTCACCATCCCTCTCACATCATAGATCTGCTGAGCAAGAGTGTTTGCATCGGTATCGCCGCGGTAGAGATCCTCGCTGCCGACTGAGATCGCGAGAATCCAGTCATAGCCGAAAGTGTTGATTGCTGATTCGAGAGCTGCCTTCTCTGCGCCGAAATGTGCAGCGTCCTCAGTCCAGACGCCAACAAGGATTTGTGTGCCGGTGTTCTGAGCAGCTGGTACTGCGTTTGCAAGGGTATTGCAATCGCTCGACGCGTAGAGGCGGACAGTGTTAATGTCCTGCGGCAGACCTCTCAGCTTATTGAAGGCCTCCTCCCATTGCTCTCTGGTCTTGCAACTCCCGTCGGGGTTGTTGGCTCCGACGTTGAAGCCTGTTCGCATTTCTTAGCAAAAGCTTGGGTGATCAAGCTCTCTTACGCACCCTTGTAGTACGCCGCGCCCTGCTGAGCTGCCGCTGCCAGCGCAGCGACGGAAGTAGAAAATCGCATGATAGGTGAGAGAATATTAGGAAAGTGTTGACAGTAGCAGGATTCGAAATAGATCTGGCAAAGTAGAGAGTGAAAGAATGGCTATGAAGTCAGATAGGAGGCGCAGCGTGCAAAGAAATAATTGGTGACGAAGAATGTCGAAGCATTGTGGGTCGGTACTATGCAACTTGCCCGTGCTCTTCGCTCAATCGGAAGGGTCGATGCCGGAGTGGATGAATTACGAAGGCTCCACAGATGGAAGTGGTGGCCAGTGGCCATTGTGAGGCAACAAGCATATCAATGCTCGTCCCAGCACTCGACGCTCGAGACTTGGCTCTCTGCCCAAAGAGAGGAATGTCTGCGCATTCTGATGATTGACGATGATGTTGATGAGATCAGGAAAGAGGTGTGAGACTTGAAGCGAAGTGTCGTTGGCATTTGATGAGGCTCTGCGGGGCAACCGCGGGAATTTGAACTTTGTCAGGTCTCGACTTCCAGAACCAAACAGAGATCACCAAGGGGCATCAACACCAAACAGCGGGCGTGCAATGGCTTGACGTCCGCATTAAAATGCGCCTGAGTTTCGATATCGTGTCTCCCGACTTGAGATACAGTCTGTCTGCTGCACGAACGCAGACCCTGAGCGCCGTCGAACTCAGCAGCGAGCAGCGTATCGCTCCCTTGGTCCTTCAGCACCCAGTGCCAACGTATCCGAGTGTGCAGACGTGGTTGATATTGGACCGCCGCACGGATGTCGTAGCCCTCAGAACAGGAAGTCAAGGGGAGACGCAAAGAGCATGGATGCACCACAAAATGAACTACATTCAGAGGAACGATGGCGGTCAAGACATGGAGAATAGCCAGAATAGCCAAAGCTCTTCGATGTCGTCTTCACGATCCAAGTAAACTGGTTGAGCAGACTTGTGACCATCACATTGAACCTTTCAGAAAGAAGCAGGTTTCGGAAACCGTGCATGATCGACAAAATGGGGACTCATATCCCCAGCTATCCACAACGCCACGCTAATTCGTACAGATCGGGTATCACAAACGCTGGTAAAAACACCACAAAGCCTCTCGTACTGGAACCGATCACGCTGGTCCATCAAAAAGCCTCGCCTCAAGCTCCCATCCAGGCCTAGGTCTCTCGCGTCTCCCACGATTCCCCGCACCAGGTGTGGCGTCTTCAAATTGAACCTTCTTGGCAGCACGTACAAATGCTGCAGCCATTGGTGAATAGCCCTGCTCGCTCACCGAGCGCTTATCCAAAGCACCAATTCTGTGCTCCTCGAAGGACTTTCTGGAACCTTTCAAGCATTCCACCTCATTCTCTGAACGCCTTTGCGATGGCACAGACGCCGTTCGTGTCTGGAGTTGCTTCGTCCTGGGTGATCTGAAACTCGATTGTGGGAAGAATCCAGCCAGGGCGTCTTCGGATGAGAATGCATTGTTCAGTGCATTGAGCGCTTGTGAAGGCCTTGCGGGTCCAATTGGTGTGCTCGGCCGTGATGATTGAGCCGAAGACTTCCGGGATAGTGTTGAAGATGACTCAGAACTCGGCGATGCACTTCGTTCTTGTTCTTGTCTCTGCAGCTCGCGAGAGCATTCTGTGCATCGGTCCAGGCCACTTCTGATATATCGTCCACAGCCGCATGCGGTAACGCGGACGTTTATGACAGATGCACTTGACATGATGATGATGGTTGTTGATCAGGCAATACCGATCTCTGCCGTTCGCCACTAGCTGTATGCTGGAAGTGCACTCTCTCAGTCGGCGCGTTTGAGGAGTGCGGAGGATTTCCCAGTATAAAAGTTGGAGAAGGTCCTTTGAGCGACGATGTAACTTCGAAGCAGCAAGCCCAAGTACTACCCAATTCAAAGCCAAATCGATTACTCGTAGTCGTGCAAACGAGAGTGTATTGGGCGTTGATGTCTGTCTCTTTCCCGATATGGACAGCTCAAAGACTGGCTGATTCGTGAAGAAAAGACGGGCCAGGGTCTAACTCAATCTCAGTTGCGTGCCGAAGCTTCGGGATCGGGGCCCTGAGAAATGCTGTGACAAGGCAAGGACACCTCAATTGTCTTGTGCGTACAATTGAGCAGGTGTAAACCACGAAGGAATCGATGATGGAGCAGGTGGCCGTGTATAGATCTCTCCGTGCGGAAAGTGCAATCTGGCCAAATTCGCGATCCACGAGGGCCTAGACGGACAAAGCCAAAAGTCTGGATCTGGGTCCGGAAGTTCAATAATATATGTACGTGCAACGCCCAAACAAAAACGCGAGAGACGGAAAGCTGGTAATTTCCTCCCACCTCGCAGAACCGGGGCAGCGAGAGCAAGTTTTAAAGTAACACGAACCAAAGGAAAAACGCCTTGACACCCAAGAAAAGGTGCTTAGCAACACGATTCCTCGTGGTCGCTTGGTAGTAACCTGTTCGAGCCTGGCAGCTGCAAGCTCGCCGCGGCAGACCGGAGTTGCGCGGCATGGCGATTTGGCATTGCACAATTTCTGCTGCAGAAAGGCAGCTACTTGATGAGCCGCACAAGTGCCGTACCATGCGTAGACGAGCTTTCGACCCGATGGCTGAAAGGAAAGACGCCTACTCGTGCGCGGAGATGAGCTGGCTTGTCTGCTTCAATAAACCCTCCCTCGTCTTCAAGGATTCCAGCAGGCTTGCGTGCAGTTGTGTTCAACTTCTAGCAAGTTACCGGCATGACGCCACGTACGAGTCGGAGACCACGGGTGAAGGACCTCAATGCGGAAGAATGGTCATCCTCCGGCGTTGTTGGGTAGGCGGGAGGTGGTTGTTGGGCGCGTCGACATGAGATGACGCGGTTACGTGTACGGGGAGTTTGTTTCGCATTCCGTGAACTCCCCACGAGCGAAGTTCCTGGAGCCTCCGGAGCTGTCTTGCTCTGCTTTGAAATGTGCTGAACCTGCTGTGCTGCCCAAAAGCTACAAGAGCTCCGAGAGAAAGTTGTGACGAAGTTCAGACTTTAGCGATTCAAGGTTCACAGGTGCAGCGCTAAGCTTGGCGTGACCAACTAGTCGGCTCGCCAGGGTCTTGACGCATGGCATGTTGGTATACAGATCGATCGTAAAGATGGGCTCGAGATCTTGAACATTTTCCGACCCTCGGTTCCGGGCTACACGCGCGTAGTAGAGACGCGTTGCCGTTGAGCTGTTTTTCGTAGCCAGACAGTCGACAGCATTGTAGTTGTTGTGAGAATGATACAATATTTTATGAATGCATGCCTAGCTATACACGAAGTAGTATTGGACGCATCTAACAAGCGTCCTCGGCCTTCTATGGGGTATCATGGCCTCTGTATCGCAATCTCAGGTCTCGCCCTGACGAAGACTCCATACAAACAGTGAGGAGAGTCGTAACGCCATTCATCATGATGACTTCTCCAGTCTTTTCCAGTCCTCCGAACGCCGCGCTCTCGAAACCAACATGAAAGTTCATATCATTACTAGGAGACATACGCAGGAGGTGCTTCCTCCTCGATGCCTCCCTCGGAAGGAGCGCGCCATGCTTTGTTCTTGGTGCGCTCCTGGGTAATCTTTCTGGCAATATCTCCGGCCATTTTCTCCATCCACGCTCGCTCCAGGATGCCTCCAGTACTGCTCTCGCTGAACGCTGTGAGGAGACTTTGAAGCTTGATCTCTGAAGAAGTCCTACTTTCTAACCGAAGCTCGGACGAAGAACGGCGGAGATCGTACGAAGGCCGTCGACTGACTTCTGGCGAAGGCGATCGAGAGGGGAATGCCTGCATGCGCGGGAGTTGATTTACAGCAGGTTTCTGCACTTTTTGCTCCTCCCGTGGCACGTACATTGATGCTCGAGGCGTTCGATCAATGTCATCTTCCTCCGGAACTTGTAGCGAAGCTTTAGGAGTGATGGGTCTTGATCGAGACTGCTGGGCTCTCTCTGCAGTCTCCTCCGCCGCAGCCTTATGCTTGAACTCGACCTTCTTCTTTGGACTCCTGGGCGGTGTCGTGATTTCGCCTTCGCGCAACTTGCTCCCTGTTGCCGAAGTCGCCTCGGTGCTCGATCGTACCATGCTGGGAGATGAGCCCGAATGACTTGCACTGTCGTCGTATCCACTTGTTCCAACACTAGCAGTTTCTGTGTGATCATTTTCGTGCCTGTTCTTCCTCAGGTTCACCACTCTGTTCTTCCTCTTTCTCGGCCGCGTTCGAGATCCTGTGCTATTCAGGGTGTACACGGTCGCTGCAGAGGACATAGCGACGAGGCTGGGTCTAGTTGTCTCTGTACCAGCTCCAGAAGCTAGCGACGTCGCAGAAGAAACAGCGCTGCGCGAGGCGATCGATGTCTGCAGCCTTGCAAGGCCGGGCCGGGTAGGCGAAAGCGTGCCGTTCTGCATCTCATCGCGATAAGCGGATGCCCACGCCCGGTACACGGTATCTCTCATGGATGGGGTAAAGAGGCTGAGAGTCCGCTGGCTCTCCGCGAGAGTCGCGAGTCGGATCATGTTCTTCTGCGAGAACGAAGCATACGTCTCGACGGGTGTTTCGAGCGATAAGGTGCCACCGGGACTAAGAATTCCATCAGTCGTACCAAGAGCTGGACTGGCGAGAGGATCTACGGAAACGTCTGAAGGAAGTTCGCTCCTCCTGGGCTCCTGGTTTTCTGCTGTTTGATAATCTGGGCTGAACTTTTGCAGAGATAACCGATGTATGATCGCCGGCAGGTCTTCCATGAACAGTATCCGAAGCTGATTCTCAATCGTCTTTTGAAGGTAATCGCGAACAAAGGGTATCGAGTCGAAGGTCGATGAGACCTTGAGCTTCTCCAGAGGATCGTTCCTGAACACAATCGTGATGCCTTTCGATTTCGAAAACACCAGGATCACAAAGCCGGACAGTCGAATCTCAGACAGTGTGATCTGTATCGGAATCGTCAAACTGCTGCTCGCTGCCAGCGGCTGAGGACTCGCGAAGCTCGGCTTTGTTGATAGGTATGTATTCAGCGGGTTTGCTTGCACCCTCGTCTTCAGCGTCAAGTATGCATCGCCCGCGTAGCTCATCTTGAAAATGCCTCGGAATCTATCCTCTGCCAAGTCACCAATCTCCAATATTTCCAGTTCGGGCGGCGTCGCGCCGAGGTTCAGCTCGTTCACGATGATGTCGTCGACGATAATAGGCGGTTTCGGTGATTTGTTCAACGCGCTCGTGAGCATGTCGCGCACGCGCTCCGTGTCCGCGATGAGCGGCGACCAGTTGAAGTTGAAGGCCATGGCGGTGGTGCCGTGTCGCCGTCGCGATGTGCTGCCTGGCCTAATACCACGGAGGTCGGTTGTTTACGGTGCTGCAGCTGACGCAAGCGAGACAGGCTGTCGCGTGTCGCATCGGAAGAGCTGTGCGGCGAGCGTCGGAAGTGTTGCGCACACTTCAGAAGCTCTGCAGAGTGTGTGCGAGGCCCGTGAGCAGCTGTTTGAGGAAGGACGGGCGTTTGGAAGTCGAGCCGGCGTGTCGAGTTGATTTTCTTGAATTAAAGATTTCCAGACAGGGAGGAGCCAGTGAAGGAAAACAAGGGCTTGCGAAACCGTCGACCTCATCATACGCAACCGAGCATGGGGAAAGCCGGAGCGGTGATCACATGCCAAGCCTGCAGCTCTCTCAGACTTCACTCCTCTGCTCACTGCTCCGTCAATACCATCAACACTGGCGGCTTCATACTCTCACTACACGAATTGGCCGCGTGCCAGCAAATCCAGGCGGTGCTTCTGGCCAAGACGGGTTCTTGGGGCAGTACAAACCATGTTCACGAGAAAGGCAACAAGGCAGAATGCGGCCCTTCTAAACAAGGCTCTCAACTTCCAGGCTCCGTTTCCTGCACAAAAGGCGGTGGACGCGACTCACACACAAAGAAGGCAGTGCCATCCGGATGGAAATTGACGTGATCCATTTGAACAATGAGGAACACCACAGGTCGGTGCCTGGCAAAAATGGTTCGCTCCGCCCACAACAAGCACCGCCCAAACACAAGTTGCGGCAAGTTGGATAGATACCTGCTGGCGCGTCGGCAATTTGCACTTTAATGTGCGCACCGTGTCAGATTCTGGTGTACCAGCGACACCAATGCCGGCAGCTTTCAATGCACGATTGCTGCAAATAGGAACAGGCACATGGCACTGCAGCGCTTCTTCCAGCAGTCTCACTAGCTCATCTGCGACTTTTTGGTTGTCAGCACTTTGCACACTCAACGACGAGCTGTACCCGCTTGTGTTCAGCGCGCCCGACGTCCACTTGCGTCTCAGCAGTGCAATTTTGCCGGCCATCAAGCACACGAGCAAACGGAAAATGGATTCGCGTTGCACAGACCGTGCTTGATAGACTTTTGAGGACCAAGCTGCTGGGCGCAGCAAGGCCGTGATGCTCAATTTTTCAGGCGGGGAGGCAATTGGAGCCTTCTCTGACGATGTCTAACAGCTTCACGCTTGCAAACCGCGGTTTCCATTAGCCGCGCTCACCATACAGGTACGCCACCCCAAGGAAGTTTCTGAACAGACTGTTGTCACTTATACGGTACGCTTGTGCCCTTTCCAGCCACGTCTCTGCAGGTTGACCTTCTAGAGATTCTGATCGAGCTTTTGTTCAGGGGCCGCCGTCACGTTCTGCTCAATCGCCACCGCTATCAATTGTCTTGCGGTATGACATAGCTTTCCCGGAAAACCTTACCGTCTCGTAAGCGCTGTCTACCGCTACAAGAAGGCGGCCTACGCTTCGTTCCGCTGGCGGAAACAAGGGTCCTTGAGTTCACCTCCAGGAGGCATCGACAGGGCAAGACTATCGTGACTTCATGCCCGTGACACTTGTCACTAGCGGTGATTTGCAGGGCGGAGCTTTCATCGATCCACGGCAGGACCGAATTTCGTTTGTGCCCAAGCATTACAAGCCACACTGATGGTCCACGAGGTCGTCGAAAAAAAGACGCAACTACCAACTATGGACCAAACATTGCTCTTGTTTCCAGTAATACTCGCGCATTGCGCGCCTGACAAGTCTTCCTGAACTTTCACACAGTGCTTGGCCCTTCGGCGGTTCCTGTCACTCGCGACTGAGGACTCTTGCTTGCCAGCAACTGGGTATCACATTACCAGTGACGTGATCGTGTATAGCCACTCTCGTCGCCCTTTGACGGCATCCAGTTCGCAGGCAGCTGCCAAACACTTGAACGATTAGGTCTGGCAAGCCTCATGTTTCGTAGCCATTCTCACGAAGATATAATAGGAGAACAGGCTGATACCTTGAGACTCTCTTCAGCACACTTCTCTTCGTGTACTCAAAGACACAACTCCATCCCGTAGACAGATCTCGCGCAGCATCCTGATATCACTCAGCATCAACATCTACTAGAGACATGTGCAAGGCAATCTCCATTGAGCAGGTCAACATGACCACCACTGGATGCATCACCGGAGCTTCCATTGACATCAACGTCGAAGCATCTCGCAATGCTCAGCGCTCTTTTGGTTCTTCGGGCGCCTCGATGGGCATCCAGACTAGCCCACCCTACCAACGACCATCTATGAGGGGCTGGTGGTAAGTCTATAACAGGCACAGCGAGGTTCCACGAACAATTGAGGACTAACGCGGTTCTCAGGATCTGCTCTCGTTGCAAGAACCACATGAATCCGGCATTTACTAGAGATGTCTGCCTTATATGTAGTCACCCCAGATGTGGTGACTGCTATGTGTACCAGAAATGAGAAGCATCGCTTGCGGCACAATGCTCGACGAACAAACTCGACTTTTGGCTTTTCTTCACGGCAGTGGCGTTTGTTGGAGGTTTTGGCCGCATGGAGATCGTGGATTGGAGGTGAGATTTACACGATGGAGCGAACACGCCAGAGCGAACACGATGGAACGAAATCGATAGACAAGAGAACACACACGATAGACGATAGATAATACAGGACAGCACGCGATAGATGATACACGACAGAGCATGTATGGTAGAGAAAGATAGACATAGAACATATCTCTTAGTTCATCGGAAGTTTGTACAGCTGTAACTTGTTCTTGCTTGATGCAGACTCTCCAGCAACCTCTACACAGTGAAGATTGAGTTTGACGCTGTAGAACGTTTTACCGCTTTGCCAAGTCCGACCGGAGCCAGCTCCTGCCCACCAGCCACATCCCCAGCCTGCCGACTTCCGTCATCACTCGCAGCCGTTTCAACTTTTGCGCAACACTCCACATCAACAACAAACAACAATGGTATTACAAAGGTGATCACCACGGAGCATGGCCCCGAGGAACCGGGTGTCACTCTGGACAGCTCGAGTGATTCCCGTGCTTCTGGTCCTCATTGTCGGATACGCATCATACGTGATCGTCGGACGCCTCTGCATTAATTACCTCTTCAAAACACCAGCCAACAGACCACGACGACTCACCAGCGGGATCGTGGTCCTAGCTGTATACTTTGTGCTTCTTATACCGGTTGCGACATCATGGTTACGACTACTTCTAGCTGTGGCAATTTCGCCAGGCTACGTACCACAAGGCAGAGACGATCAACAGCGGCCAACGATCGTGGAACCGCAGCCTGGATTGGGAGCTTTCTGGATGCGAGATGTCTTTGTTTGCGATTATACTGGGATGCCGATTTGGTGCGATCATTGCAAGAACTGGAAGCCGGACCGAACGCATCATAATCAGGACGTTGGACGATGTACACGAAAGATGGACCACTTTTGTCCTTGGGTGGGAGGCGTAGTCGGCGAGAGGTCTTTCAACTTCTTCGT
Source organism: Cercospora berteroae (assembly GCA_002933655.1). Classification (NCBI taxonomy): domain Eukaryota; kingdom Fungi; phylum Ascomycota; class Dothideomycetes; order Mycosphaerellales; family Mycosphaerellaceae; genus Cercospora; species Cercospora berteroae. Next base: position 32,900 of record PNEN01001728.1, read on the forward strand.
ACAATTTCTGTTCTACACGATGATATTCACGGGTTTTTGTACTGGGGTCCTGGGGTACTATGTTGCTCAGTGGAAGGAGGACGTTCACTGGTTCGTGGCGCTGGGACTGGCTGGCTTCTTCTTACTCTTCACCACTGGCATGGTCATGAACAGCTTGAACATGGCATTCAAGAATATTACTACAGTCGAAAGCATTCGCGGCAGGATGTATCTGGCCGTAATACTACCTCCCGAGATGCAAAAAGATCCTCTGGCACCACCCCAACCGGCAAGACTTTCACAATCGCAAGCGGACCGGATGAGCGACGAAGGCAGCGAACGGCCTCTCACATCTGAATTAGACGACCCGGCACACATGAACTACTTCCAACGCCAAAACCGCCGCCCTTCAGCAGCAAAACGCCAATCTGTCTCAAATTCCCCGCCACCTGCTCCTCCTCTGCAACTCCCGCCCTCCAAACTCTTCAAAGGCACAATAACCTACCCTCTCCAACTCCCCACCAACAGACCCCCCATCCCCGCTCCAGAACCCCGAACCTTTGCAATCCTCGAAACACCACGCGGCCTCAATCCCTGGGATCTCGGCAGCATATATCAAAACTTCCTCGCTGTATTCGGCAAATCTCCACTCGACTGGTTTCTTCCCATCAAACACTCCCCATGCTCCGATCACACCTCTCGAATCTCCGAATATCCCCTCGGTCCCGAATTTGAAGTCCTACTCTCAGACGCAGGTCTCGTTCGTCCAGCGACAACCACATCATCTTCTCAGCATAAGCGGGAAAGAAATCGCGATCGTCGAGGAAGTAGCGTAGCACGAAGTCGAAGCCGGAAACGGAAACGAAGGTTGGATCCTGGATGGCAGCATGGTGAGAGGCCCGATGGCTGGGTGAGTGAGAAGGAAGCCAGAAGAATTCGTAATGAATGGCGGAGGAGAGTCGATCAGGCTGATAAATTGCCGATGGGAGGAGGGAGAGCGATGCGTGGGAGGGAGGAAGCGGTTGATGTGCATTGAGCAACGTAGTGTAGAAATTGAACCATTGTTATAGCATATTCACTGCCTTCACAACTGTTCCCACAAACCTGCGATGTATGGTGATGAAGTGACAGACACGATGGTCGCATCAGTCAATGACATTTCTATGATACTCTATGGGTCGTATGAACATGCCAGTCATGCTTTTTCGTTCGCTGCGCTATGCAATGAAAGCATCAAAGATGATCCAGCGTAATCTCGTCAAAGATGTCGTCCCTCATGGTGAGCATAATCTCCTCAGCCTCGCAGCTCATCCTGGACCTCAGCCAAAAGCTCCTTCACATTCTGAGACTGCGCTGCTGGCTTCCGACGTACGAGCTCCAAAGTGCCTCCCAGCGCACCCTTGTATGCAGCCCTGAAATCGGACCCAAGCGTGAGCAATGTCCCAAGCGCAGCAAGGGCGCGATAGAAGCTGTCGGTATCGGAAACATGAGGGCTGTCGCTCTCTAAGATCCCAGCGATGTCGAGGAGGAGAGCTTTGGCGCGACCTTCTCGCCGTGAAGCTTCATTGGCTGGGGCCTGGCTTGTCAACAGTACAGCATAGTTCAGATACAGCGTAGCAAGGGCCCTGACTTGAGCAGGCGACTCTGGTTCGGATGCATACGGCCGGACGAGTTTGAGAGCAGCGTCGAAAGTGCCATCCGCAATCAGGCGTCCAGCATCGGTTTTGAACAAGTTCGCGAGGAGCCGGATGGAATGCACGGCATTGTTCGCTGTTTCTTGGTGAGGCTGAAGTACGCCAGCGCTGGTCAGGGTGTCGACGATTGTCTCGTCGCCACTACTGGTTGTGCTGACGAAGGAGGGTGATACTGCCAGTAGCGCAAGTACGCCGACTGCAGGCACCTTGCTCTTTGTAGGCCATGATGAGGCAATCTTTAGTAGTGCAGAGGTTTGCGTGTCTGTAGGTCGTGGATCCTGCTTGTTTTGAAGCTGCGTGGAGAGCTTCTTCAGCGCTTCGAGCTCGTCAGACTGTACGCCGCCCAACTCTCCTGACTTTTGAACAATAATGTTGATAGCATTGGTGGGGTTTCCTTCGATGATCTCAACATATGATCGTTGCGGTAGCTTTCGCTGTCCGGAGACTGAGGCAGAGCCAGCATCGCCAGGTCGGTATCGACTGTCGCTGCCCCAAGGATCTCGTGCTTGTTGAGGAGGATTGGAGGCGCCGGAGCCTTGTCCAAATTTGGCGCCTTTGGTGTTGTCCGAGATCCAATTTGCGACCTGCTCGTAATATGTCATGGGAAGTTCGTTTCGCTCCAGAAATTTTCGCGCCGCGTCCCAAGAGCTCTCTGTCAGATTGTAAGGTAACTTGAGAGGAGGCTTGCCATCCTCGATGTCGATGTCGAAGACGTAGTCGTATTCTTGTCCATTGTACGTCTTCTTTTTGGCGCTCGTCCCCTCTCCCTCTACGACTGTCCCAATCTGCAGCACGAGAAGTCAGTGTTCGAGGTCAGTGTCGACCAATCTGTGTCACACAACGTACCAAGTTCCACTGGCTCGTAGAAGAAGCCCACAAGTGAGCAGTCACGCTTCCGTCATGTTCTCGTATGAAGAGCTGCTGCCCATCCTTCTGACCAACTTGTGTTTGCAGTGCCTCTGTTGACAATGCGTTAGCTCCGGCACTGCAATTCCAGAATTCCTGCTTTGGGCATTCATCGCAAGAAGCAAGGAGCAGAGTCTGACGTACCTGGGCCTGGTAGATTCTCCTTTTGGAACGGCTGGCCTTGAGCCGCAGTCTCAGCAGGTATCGCGTACATGCGGTTTGTCTCGTCGAACTTCGCGATGGTCTGCAATATCGTCAGCGACTCACGATCACTTTATCTGCCCTATTCATTGTGTCGCTCGTACCGCTGCATCTGCTTGTCGTTCTGGATCGCGAGAGAAGATTCGAATGACATTGTCGCTCGCTCCACTCACGATATCGCCGGTCTCTGGACAAGCCGCGACAGTCCAGATGCTGATCGCGGGATGCGTAATGGTCTGTATGCATTGTCCGTTTCTCCATATCTTGACTGTGCGATCCTCCGACGAGCTCACCAGATCTCCGTTGGGTAGAATGGCCAGATCGTAGATATACGCTGTATGTCCCTCGAGCTCACCAATTGGCTGTCCATCCAGAGTCCATATCCGAATAACTTCATCATTGCCCGCAGAGGCCACAGCGCCGCCAGACCAGTGGTCAGAAGGTAGCTTCGCGAAGCACCGAACAACGTCTGTATGCCCTTTGATCGCCTGGTGTAATTTCCCGTTGAAATCAAACACTCGAATGATCTTGTCCGCACAGGCTGTCAAGATGAATTTGTTGTCGTATATCTCAACACCCCACACTGGCCCATCGTGACCTTGCAGTTCGGCGACTACGTTGCCACCCTCGATGTCCCATAGAAAGACCTGGCTGTCCCAGCCTCCGCTGACCACTTTGCTGCCATCCTCGGTGAGCGCGAGGCAAGTGATATTGCCCGCATGCCCAATAAGCATGCGATGTGCATCCTCGTCCGGCGATTGTCCGACCTGCTTCACAAACACGAAGGTCTCGCGGCCACCAGCTGCAACTACACCCTTAGGATGCTGCTGCGATGGCGGAGCGTACGCCAGCCCATTGAACCAATGTGAGCCCTTGAGCGCAATGGTGTCATCGAAGGTAGGCGGTTTCGGCGATGTGAGGCTCCATTGCCGGACGGTGTTGTCTCGAGAAGCGGAGAAGAGGAGATGGCGGTTCGGGAAGACGACTGCTCTGACCTGCGGACCAATTGCTCGTCAGCGATTACCATCCAATAGCTGTGAAGCTATGGCTTGCCGATGCTTACATCTTCTTCGTGGCCACGCAACGTGGCCGACAGCTTGAAGTCGCCCGTCATGCTGCCGGCAGATCAGATCTGTGCAATCGCGCAATGCGGTACGGAGATGTCCGGGCAAGGGAAAGATGGTGTTGACGCAAGCTGTAGATGATCAAATGTACAGCTCAGAAGGTGGTGCAGATAAAAAGTGTTGCTGCAGCGATGAGAGCTTCACCAAACACCATGGATGATGTAAGTGATCGAGTCTTGGCATTTGCTGTTCTCACGTTGACGCGACTCTTCTCTTCCTGCTCCACCAACACGCGCCGACCATCTTTGACCCTCTTTGCTGCCATCCTCAGCAGCCCAGCTTTCCAGTCATTCGTACGCGCAAGATCTCGTTGTTCATGAAACTTGCATCCACTTCAGTCATTCGCACCTACACAGCTCTCTCACAGCTCAGTGAGACGCGTCGCGTGCTCCGCGTGCAATTCCCACTCTGATGAGCGTGAGGTATAATGACAACCTACATGACTGAGAGTCACGTTACAGCGATACAGAACAACCATCTCCCAGAGAATCCCGGTCTGATCGGCGAAAAGGCAGGAACGCAACTCGATGATCCATCCTTCTGCTATCTTGGGGCATCGTACCCTGTGAAACACTCCTTGGAAATGTTTACGAACTTGTCGCGTGCTGCGAATATCCCCGTCGGCTGAGTGCGCTCAGGCGCCGTTCATGCTGACACATTCAGCAATCCGAGGAGATCACCATGGAAGCCCGGCCTATGGAACACGAGGCCAACGGTGACAACGAGTTGGGACTGGAAGACGCTTCGCTGGCAACTTGCGGCTTGCCTACCATCATTCGGGCCGGCTGAACCGGACAACATGGCCAAAACTCAGGCCTCATTGCCACCCTCCTGCCACATCAGGGCTGACTTGCGAACGGTCCCTCCTGTACATGTTCTAGAGCTGGCTATAGGCTTTTGCGCAGGTCTGCAGGTCGATGACAGGCGCTTCGGAGAATGCGTTACATCCTCATTCCAGCTGGCCGGATCATGCATGCTCTTTCGACCAGTGCCAGGATACATACTCATAGCAGTGCATCTCCCGAACTGGTAGGTGAACCTGTCATCCGCGCAAGTCTCTCAGCCATCGCGACCTTGGAGAGCAAAGTGGTCACGGCTGAGTGCAGGTGACGGCCGCGTCTTGAGCAGAGCGGCTTGTTCGCAGTGCCTTGCAATTCAGCCTCCATCGCATATGGCCCTGCGCGTTTGCATTTGGAGGAAATTGATTGTCTGCGCCTGGTGTGGCTGAACTCTGAACGCATTCCTAGAGCGCCATGTTGGAATCTGGCACCGACAATGCGGATCGCGAGGATCAGCTGTTGCTTGACCTCAGCCGTACACGCATCTGGTAATAAATCATGAATCCTGTATCCACCCGTAACCCACCTCAGTAACGATCAAGCGTTGCGTTCACTTATGTGCCTCGAAATACTCATTATGTTGAGCTGACTGGATGGAACGGCCTCGGTCAACGCCTCCAGCCCTATCATCTGCACTTCGTCAGATTCGGTCAGAATCGTGGAGGCCTTCACAGCCCGCTACCACACGCGCGTGAGACATCCAACGCCAGACGTGCGCCGATCTTCGAGTCTGGCGAGTGATCAAAAGCGAGGCCGCATCTGCATCTGGGCAGCTTGGGTGCCAAGCCACGACCATAGCGCAGCTCTGGTCAGGATCCCTCGATGACGGACATTCCGAGTGGACGTGGATCATAACCTTCCTCACCTTCCTAGTTGCTGCTCCGAGCTTATATCTACGATAGCCGCCCGTCATCGCCATCCTGCTGACATACTGTTGTCATCACGACTGTTTGCTCAAGGCAAGGCCGTTGCATCTGCAGAGCCGCGCGTAAGACAAAATTCGCACCGTTGTCGGCGTGTCAAGCTCGCTTCTGGTAGCGACGACCGGACCATTTTCGCCCTCCATCGGCTCGCCAAAGACCACAAGGGCACTGCTGCAGCTGTCCAGTGTGTCGCAAGACCTCAACGCTCGATGGCGATGTCTCCGAGCACGCAGGATTCGAGCTCTGGAAGAGAGCTTATGAATGCTCTGTCTGCGTGCGTATTCACAAGCTGCGCGTCACTCACATCATGGGGATCTCTAACAGCCCACAAAGGCTTCATCTCAATGGCAAATTCTCAGACTTGACCATCACATGCAACTACAAACAATGGGCCGTACACAAAGCAATTATTTGTTCTCGAAGTGGCTTCTTTGACGGCGCATGTTCACATCAGTTCCGCGAAGCCAACACCGGGCTCATCGATTTGAGCGAAGATGATGAAGATGCAGTCGAGCAAATGATTCACTGTAAGCACTTCCCGGTGGACAAACTGTGCGCGGGAAGCATTGACGAAAAGCAGATTTGTATCATCTGGATTACTTGAATGAAGAGCCACAGCAGCGACCTTCGGAAATGTTTCGCCACAGAGCATATACCAATCGCAAAGTAACGCCGAGCAAGATTGATTTCTCTCAAATCGAAGACCCATTGCTTGCTCAAGCGGGCTTCTACGACAAACAAAATTCACCTTCACGCTCACGAACGAATAGCAGTTCTGCAAAACAGCCGCCCACGACTGCGCATCGACCTGACACTCCACAACAAGGCAGCCAGCACGACGGCGAAGAAGGATATGCAGAAGAAGATGATAACACCGAATGCGAATCGCATCTCGTACTGCATACACAAGTGTACGCGTTGGGCGAAAAATACGACATTCCGTCACTGAAACAGCTTGCGAGGCAGAAGTTCGAAATGGCAGCAGCGTGCTATTACGATGCTCCAGAACTTGCGGAAGCGATAGAATTGGTCTATCAGTCAACGGTAGACACCGACAGAGGTCTACGAGACATTGTGCTGCAACTCTTCAGAAGACATCCCCAGTTGGCCAACACACAAGACATCTATGCGGTGATAAAAGAGACGCCGGGCTTGGCACTTGACCTCTGGAAAGTCGAACGTGGCTTGCTGTGACGCGAGCCAAGCGGTCGGCAACAGTGGCAAGTGAAGAAATTCTGCCTCGTTGGATCCCAGGAGCATCACGAGGCACGATCAAGAGAATCGCGTACAGCATTGCGTGGCGATGCATGTCAGATCAATCCGAATGACCTGTCACATTCGGCTCCCACGCCGATTTGGACCCGCACAAATGCCTTACCGAGATGTCTCGAACATTGAAGCGACACGGCAGGCCACGGCAGCTAGCCGATGCGAACTACGGCGGCCTGTACAACAAGCGACGGCGGTTCATAGCCTGCTGCAGTACACCCACAGGTTGCTACGGACGACTGACTTCAAACAGCGTGACCACCGCACGCTTGACTCTGCATATGAGTGAAGTAGTCACGCGACGAAAACCCTTCGCGGAGCGTGGAGTCCTCCCACTGCACCTGTGGAAGAAAGATGTGGTAAATTCTAGCTCTAGATCGTCTTGTTCGAAGCACTCTTTGCCTCAAACATCACACGTTCACCCCAGCTGGACCTTTGTATTCAGTCGAGATGAGAGCGGCCTTCTTCAAGCTCTTATGAGTATTCGAAACTACAAGTCTCTAGCAACCCAGCTATTCCCACGTACCAATGCACAACAATTACGCACCCGAAACTGGAGTTTTGAGATGTATAACAAAGATCGTTCGGGACACCGTGGAGACTTCGGCTCGGAAGTTACCAAGCAAGCTCACTGCTGCATGATCTACACATGCGTATACGCGACGGCAGCGTTTCAAGTCACGCATGCAAGAAGAACATCCCCCTGTTTGCGATCCTTTCGCGTGGCCGATTACCGAGGGCATTGCATAAAACGTGGGATGTCTATCCCATTGCTGACTCCGACAACACGTCTTCGCATCACATTGTGCAGATGGAGGCATGGAAAGACCATGCGGCTGCCACATTCTTCGAATCGAGGCAGATGCTTGCAGCGGGAGCCCGTGGGTCTGGAACCTATAACAAAAAAGCCATCGTCTACAGAAACAATCGGACACGAGCACCGAAGCAGCATTTTCCATGCACTGATGATGTTGATCAGATAAACCCGGCCCATTCTCGCCTTCGCATTCAACCCGAACCCCACTCACTCACGGCAACTTCCTGTTTCATGACATCTCGTTTCATCTCACCTCACACTGTACCTGCAGCTCTTCTGTGTCACCAAGGGCAGAAATCGCAAAGGACGTTTCATCTTCCCAAAACGGCAATTGCTTTACAGGACACGAACCTGCAACGGAAGAGCCCAATCTCCCATCACGAGAACGTCCCCTTGGCATTTACAACCCAATCTCCACTTCTCGTGCCACAGTTCGAGAACGTGTAACATCGTACAACGAGATGAAGCAAGCGTGAAGAAAGTGGATGCTCCTATCCTGTGATATGATGACGGTTCGATGATGATGAAGTACAATCTTGATTGATAGAACCCACAGGAAAGAATCCAATCAATGCAAGTATCCAAAAGCAAGCGTCCGGGGACGTCTCGCCTACTTGCATATTCCATACACCATCCTCCATCCTATAATCCTGACCTCGCCTACTTGCATCCAGTCCCATCCCATCCCGTACTCCATATCCTCGCATTGCATCATCACATCATACAAGGAAACCGCACATCTTAGCTCTACCCAACAGGATGGTTCCCCACGATCCCACGCGCGGCTTCCCTGCTCCAAAAAGTCCACGCTTGCACGTACATGGTGTTGGGCCCGCTGGGATCGGAGTAGTACATAACGTGTTCTGAGATGGAGAAAGACAAAGCCGGAAGGAACACCGCAATCACTACTGTACTGCGCTATCCCATTCCGACGACGATCATGTCTCACATTACGACGACGAACCGTCTATGACGATTCAATGAGGGTCTGATTTGTTGCTCGTCTCGTCTCGTCTCGTATGGTGTGTGTGGTTAGTTTTGTGACGTGTTCAATTCGATCGCAGTGTTCGATTGGTGATGTTTGTTTGTTTGATCGGGTAGGAGGGAGGTAAGGCTGAGGCTTCGTTGTGAGTACGAGCTTGAATGGGAGTTGAGGAAGAAGTGGTGGTGGAATCTGCCTCATGAGAGTTGTGGTGGCTTGGGCATGATTGAGACTGGCAGATGCTAGTCTGCTATACCAGCGTACCCAAGGCTTCGAGGATGTGAGATGCCGTCAAATGCCGTGGACGTCGTAAGGACGAGGGGGTATCCTGGATCAAGTCTTCGAGGAGAAAAGGAAAACATGTAATCCAAAAGGACAATTGACTTCATGAAATTCCTCATCAATGATTGGAACATGCAGCACAGTGCTCGAGTGTATGTTTCTTCAATACAACACATGCTCAACTTCTACTTTTGTCTAAAAAAGAGCATGTACAAAACCCTCAACCAGCAGACGGTGCCAACTATGAGACTCTGTCGATTTCCCAACGTCCTGTCCAAATTGTCCTCGCGCCATATTCCAATTCCGATAACCGAGCAGTAGTAGCAGCAGCAGAAATATTCAAGTCTTCAAAGTGCCTCCCACCTATCCCAATAAACACAAAATAGTCCGAACACCGGACGCCACGCCAAGTTGCTAGAGTGAGATACAAAGAGTTGGTGTTTCGCCGGATGTCGTAATGTACAAAGATCAAAGTCCGAAAAGGTGAATGAGTTGCGCCAGAAATTATGATCTCCCGTGCTTGCGGGCGGTGCTAGTGCTCGTTCCTGTGCTGCGTCGCTCGACTTTGATCGTTTCACTGTCGGTAGCAAGAACTGTTGAGCCTCCAGAAGATCCAGATCCGCCCATTTTGATGAGAGTGACTCGTAATCGGTATGATCCAGGTTGGCGAATGAGTAGTTGGGGAAATGTCAGGTAGCCGAGGGCGAGGCGGCTAGGCTGGCTGCGTGCAAGGCTTTCCGCAATGTCGTTGGAGCACTCATGTACTGAGTCGAACATCTTCTGCCCGGTAAGCGTGCCGCATTCGACCGGTACTCGTCCGCCGCTTCTAGAGTCCGCAACTAATGATACAACGCCCATGAGACGTGAAGTGTCCATTCCCTGGTACCTCGTAGCAACTTCTGGTGATGGACACTGCAAGCTGACCATGACGGATGTCTCAACCGTTTGCCCGAATATGATTGCTCTGGATGGTTGTCCGATGACATCAAGCTCGAATTTAGGACCCTCCGACTTGGATGCTACTGACGCCTCCCGACGATGGCTGCTGGACTTTGAATCCGAAGGCCGTCTTGACGCGCTGTGTTTTGATCGCTGCTTGTCGTCGTCGCGTCGGCTGCTGCCGCGGCTCTTGCTGTCGACAGCACGGGGCCCGCTTCCGTCGCGAAGGTACGACTTCTGGTTGGAATCCGACATGGTTGGTGGGTGGGTAGTGCAAAGGAAAGTCGCAGTGGGATGCTTGTTGACAGCGTTTCACGTCGACACGGAGCAGTAGTTGAAGGGTTTGCAGCCAATGATTGACTAACACGATGTTAGCAAGGTTTTACTCGATGCGCCACGAGAGGGTGGAGGTCGCAGCGAAACGTTCCTGGGGGAAGCGGGAAGGACTCACGTTCGCTAGATGCGTAGGGACTTCGGAACTCGCAGGACAGGATGGCGTCGATGGTTTTGCGGGACGAAGGTGTGTTGCTGGAGGGTTTGGTAGGTTCGACTAGAGTGGTTTCGAAGCTCTACCGGTCCGATGGGAGCTGAACCTTACGAGTTATATATGACTTCACGGCACCCATGGTCCCTCGGGACATGTCTTTGCATCTCAAATTAGCACCCTGTTCAATGCAATCACGGCATGCCGCGAATATCGTCATCCTCCACTAGGGCTGAAGACACGAGAGGGCATTCCTCCAGACAAGGCTGTCTACACGTCAGTCTTGCTCTTCTTGCGACGCCAGCACTACTCGAGGGCAGCCAACGATGCTGGATTCGGCGCCGCGCATGGATCGCACATTCGATCTCGGGGACACTAGTAGACGTGGAGGCGATGTGGAGGCACGATGATCCGAAAGATGCTGGAGCAGGAACGGGCCCGATGATGGCCTGCAGTCGTGGACAAGCTGGAAGGCGCCGACGAGCATCCCGGGCGGGCTCCGACAAGAACTTGCGTTTGGTGGGCGGCTCGCGAATCGGTCGATCATACGCAATCTGGGCACGACGATGGAGGAATCGGACACGCTCAGGGCCAGATCGTACGCGTTTCCGAGGCCGTGGTCTTGGTGCACAAGGCCCGAGAGGCCTGCACGACATCCCAGTCGGTCCGTCCACGCGCGTCGAGCACGGCATCGCGTGCCCGTGCGGGAGACGCGCAGAGCGGACCCTCATTGCGTGTTGCTGATCGAGCTACTGCCGGTTCGAGAGCCGCCAGGAGTCTGAACGGTACGCGGTCGCACGCCGCTTGCACGACCGCCCGCTCGAGCAGGTGATACCATGTGCCTGTCCCGGTCACGCTGAGTGCTTGCCATGCGCAACCGACGCTGCTGGACACTTCCGACCGGCCGTGGCAACCGAGGAAGTCCGCGGTCCGGTCGTCCATCCCGTGGATGCGTGGGCCACCGGAGGGAGGGCGTGCGTGCTCGTGTGCCACACGGCCCATGTACAGAAACTTGATGTCGCGCAGCGGCGCGCGGTACGCGGTCCCGCGGGAGTGCCGTTCCGATGCGTCTCTGTCCATCTGGTGGTGTCCCCCGTCCAGATCCGTGGGCCTTCAATGCGCTTGGAGTGGGTCGCCGTTGCTGCAGTGTTTCGGGAGCGCTTCCACGACGTGTGATAGGTTTCGGTGCAGATGTCCCGCCCGCCTGATGGCTGGATGAGGCAGTCGCATTGCCCCAATGCGACGTATCCCTCCTCTCGCCAGATCTGACACCAGATCGTGGTCCAGCGGCGGCAGTTTCCCCATCGCTGCGCCGGGATGGCCGCTCGATTGCGTTCCTGCGCCGCGCGCATATGCTGTGACTGCGGAGTGCCCAGAGGGGTGGTGTGGATGCCGTAGTCGCCGTTTGCGTGTGTGATGGTGTCGTTGGGTGAAGGTCGTCGACAGCAGTCTGGCGGAGGCTTCCGCAGACGGCCTCATCCTTGCCCTCCCGCCGCTTCCCGGTCGACGCTCCGCCACGAGGAGTGCGGAAGAACGAAGGCAGGCCCGGCCTCACACCACAGCCCGCCCGCATGAAGGCGCGACATCCTCCATCCTCCATCCTCCGTCCACCCACCGCCCGCAAGCAAACTACTCTGCTCCTCGGGAGCGGCGATGCAGCGCACGCGCCGAGGCCCAGCGTGCGCATACGGCATACCTCGTCCACGCACCACGTCGCACGAGACGCTGTGTGGCCGCGGTGCGCTGCGTCCGATATGCAGGAACCAGAGGCAAAAGTGTCTCGCACGGCGTCGAGTGGCAGATGTGATCTGCTTGTCCTGCCACACCGTCACCTCCCTTCCGCTTCCGCACGCGCATCACCCAGCGCCGTGGACACTGCTCGTGGCCCGCCCGACGCCGCACGATGGCGGCATCGCCAACGCCATCAGATCGCTCCCGATGCGCCAGGCCCCGGTGCCACGGCCGGTCATCTGCCCAACCCACCCCGTCGGCGCGGCTTGCGAGGCTTGATGGAGCACGACGGTGTCACTTTTCGGGCCCTGCGATGACGGATCTTCGAGATGGAAGCTGCAGCAGCGGCGCATTGCGATCGAGCTCGGCGCGCAGCAGACGCTCATGTGTTCAATATACGACGCCATGTCCTTTGTCACTTCGGCTCACCATCATCGCACACGCCCCGACGGGACACATTCAGCGTGGGAAGTGGGTGCCCCGCTGCGTGGGACGCTGCTTCCGTTCCTCTCTCGCCCATTCCAAATCGCCAATGCACCACGGGAACGGCAACTTTCGGCGAGGACTTGGCATGGGCTCGATGTACTGCAGCCCGACCTTTCCCATGAATCTCCGGAGACCATTTCACATGCGTCGGGAGCCTCAACGGCATCGGCGACCATAGTTCGGGAGGACAAGTTGTGGTGAAGGCACGGCTCGGATGGACATGATACAGGTCTCCATCAGCACCTCCTTGGTATCAGTCAGGCAGCGGAAGCCTCAGCAACATCGACATCACACGGGATCGTGAGAGACAAACCCCTCTCTGATGCGTCTCTCGAAACGGACTCAATATGCGCTCTAAGACTTCCAATTCGTCGCCTGCCCGAAGTCGCTCATGCACTGGAGCCTGATTCAAGCTTGCAATGGCGTAAATGGTGCCCAAGCAGTATGCCTCCTGGTTTTTTTGATCGGATGCTGCCTATTCTCAACCGCACTCGATTCAACATGGAACAGAACATCAGTGACATGGTTTCTTGACCGACACTTGGCTTTCTGCTGCGAATGAATGCTTTTCTGGCTCTCCAGCGACCTCTTGAAACAAAAGCAAGTGCAGAGGGATTGAAAGTCGTCATGTTTTCAGTATCAGGTGGGAGTTGCATGCCAAAAGCGAACACTGTCTCCACTGTTCTCCTCAGTCCTACATGTTACTCGCAACATACTCGAAGGCGATCATCGAACGAAATTGGGAAGGGAATGCATGCGAGGACTCACGTCTACCAAGGCTGAAGCTTCGACGGCCCTTCTTCCCTATGACGGCTTTCCTGCGACACGATCTGCAGAAGCACAAGTCGAACTATGTACCCATGTAGCCTCTGGCACTGCCTCCATGCAATGGCCTTTCACTTGTCCAAGGGCATTCGAGTCTATGCCATATCTCGCCTGATGTGGCCATGTTTCCTGGATCCCCCAGCTCAGAGGATACGCCAGCCTCGAGCTTTCTAATTCTCCGCTACCAGCATACTCCGCGGCTCCCCTCTGTTCAGATTCGTGGAGACAAATCATTGAGGTCCCGGCGCATCTCAGAACGACAATGCAAGTGCAGTCTCGCCGTATCGTCAGCCTCGACAGCATTGATATTGTTGGATACGCAGAGGTGGTCGCTGCATACCATGCTCTCTCCCTTGCGATGTAATGTACACGCACTTTCCAGTCCGCTTTAGGGCTGTCCGCTTCAATGGTCACCTCGGCAAGCTGCAAAGCAAGATCTCCAAAACCGCGATCGCACCAATCTGACCTGGTAAGTGCCTTTAGTGGTCGTCATTGTGTCCAGATGGTACGCTCCACCGGTGTGTCAACTTGCGGTCGCGAAGTGCATGATGCCACTTCTTGTCCGGTTTTCAGAATAATTGCAGGCCGTTGGCTTCAACGTCTGAGCAGCTTTGTACAGGCTGTGCCTCCGGAGAGCAGCCTTCGAGCATCTCTTCCCGAACCGAATTTCATTGCTAAATTCCCCCTAATCTCTAACCTTAACGCCTCTGCAGAAGCCCGAGGTTTGGAGAGGAAAAGCCACTGCTACTATACAAAAGGAGCAGTGTGCTCACTTGCTCTTACGCGAACCTAGACGAAAATGACCAGAATCTCACGTCTGTGCAACGATCACTCTTCTGGTGGCTCGTCTGGATTGTTGTACTCGGCAGTTTACTCTTATGACCTCGGCGACGGCAGCATTCTTGGAGAAGGCGCTAAAGAGAGTTTCTCTGAAGGGCTAATCCTTGCCTGAGTCGCAATATCTGTCCCCTTTGGCGCTTCTGAAAACGAAGCGTGTCCGAGAGAGACACGTGGCCCAGCGTTGTTCTCTTCATTCAGCTCATCATCCTTGTCGTTGGCATCTCCCCGTTTATACCCTCAGAAAAAAGTACTTTTCTGGAGAAAACTGCGAGAGACGGGTTTTTTCCGAACAAAGAGGTCTCTCTTATCGATTCTCCGTATCTGCTCCCTCAGCGCCTTCGAGACGATACGATCTCTAGAGCGAGGCGCGCCGCTTAGGATCTCCATCCCTCACCATCTCCACCATCAGCACCTCCAAAACAAGCATGAAGCAAAGAAACCGGTGCCAAAAACTAAGTTCTCCCGAATGTTTCCTTGCCTAACTCTCATTATTTGTCCCCTTGGTGCCTTTGGAACGACACGTTTTGTGGAGAGGAACGCCGCTCGATTGATCTGTCGACAATTGTCCATGTTGCTACTGCCCGCAGCCATCCATCGCGTGCATGCCAGTCGCTGCCGAGCTCCGGGTCGTCGAAGGCAGACTCTGATCTGGCTCTATCCTTGGAGTGAGTTCTTCTGGATATCAGCTAAAGGGAGTCCATCCCTTTTTCCTGGACTCTTAATGGCCTGGATCGTCCTTAGCTAGCGAGTTGTACGTGCTCTGCTCCTGGTGTGTTCACTAATTCGACCATCTCTGATACTTCACCAAGAATCGCGGTGTCACTGAGGAAAGATTCAGCACAAATGGCATTCGGCGTTCTCGCAGACATCACGACCACTCTGCCATCCTCGGAATTTCTGCTTTCGATGCCTCCGCAACGGCATGATCGCTAGAGCGAGTCATTATAAGCCGACCTCTCTGAAAGGCTCTCCATCGTCCCATCTGTCAAGTCTCTCCTTTCAGTGCCTCTGAAGAGTTGAAATTTCCCATAAGCAAGGACGTTCAGCATTCCTTCTCAAGCTATGTTCACTCTACCGCTCTTGACAAAGCGACCTCGAACACCCTCAAAACGATGCAATTCTAGGAGCGAGTGGTCAGAAATCGCCTTCTCTCACTTCTTCTATATCTTCGATCTGCTATATCTTTCTCTCAAGCGCCTCTGACAAGGCGGATATCGTTGGAGACAGGTGACTTTCAGCGTTACTTCTCGGTCTAGCCGCACTCCACCGATCTTGAGAGAGCGACATTGAGCAACTCCGAAATGGAGAGACTCGTCTGAACTCGATTCTCTCAAGATTTCCTGTTGGGTGATTCGCTATGTTTGTATCTCTGGTGCCTGGCTAAGAGTGTCAGCATCGTACATATGAGATCCTAGAGATCGGCGCACTTACTGTCTCGTTGGCGCTGTTGTCTGGATTCTCGCAATCGCTCGTTCTATGGTGTAGACCACAGCGGTGTGCTCATGGGGTAGGCCTCATTCATCTCAAAAGTGCCAGACCATGATAATGGGTGTCCCCGGCGCAATTCTTGTACGCTTGACTCCATTGTCTTATGATGGGTGAATGTTTGGCGAGGAGCAGTGGTGACTTGAAGAGCCTGTCCGGATTGGACATGGACAACCTCGCGGTAACGGACACGAAATCGCTCGAGATACATGCCGCTCACCGTGCTCTCTGGGCCCGAGTGCCGCTCTTCATGCTCAGCATGTCCACTCCTAGCACCTCTGAGGAAACCCGGAACGCAGAAAACACGAATCCCAACGACAACTGAGCACAGATCCCCCATCCTCACACTACAAGAACTTTCTTACACCTTCAATATGCGCGGCAAATCGAATGTCTGATCTCGATTTCCAAATTGCGTCCGCTGCTCCACTGGCCAGACCTTTAGCCCTGCCGCCTCCGAATAGATCAAATCTCTGGAGACAGCGTCCAGTCAGCGTCCTCTCTGACTCCACATCGACCTTTGCACGCTCCGTATCTCCAATCCTAGCGCCTCTCAACCCATTCAAGACACGGAGAAACAGCAACATTACACAAAGTCTGAGGCCGAGATCAGGGCGACAAGAGTCCCAGTGAGTGCGAGATACCAGACAACGGGGCGTGAGTTGGCAGTGGGCGCGGCTGGCGATGGTGGTGGTGGCGGGGTTGGTGTCGGGCGCTGGCATGCTGAGGGCGCCGCAGACGCCAGCAAGAACACCGCTGGCGAATGCCATGAAGACTTCCCAAAGTTCTCCCCCTTCGCCTCCTGAACATCTTCTGGTACTCGATTCACAGCTTCTTCACTAGCAGCGCCTCTGACCGTGTGAAATTTCTAGAGAGCACCGCGATTTCGCATTGCTTCCTAACCGACCTCTACCTATCTATGGCCAATATATCTACCCCTGGCCCCTCCGAATCAATTCAATATGCGGAGAACCAGCAGAAATCTACTGAATTTGAGCACAACTTGGTCCCGGAAAAAGCTCACTTCTCCAAAATATTCCGCAGACTGACCGTGTCTCCCTTGTCTCTCAAACATTATCTGGTGCTCGATGCAAAGCTTCTGTACTGGCAGCGCCTCTGGAGGGATGAGATTCCTGGAGAAACATGCAATTCCGCATTGCTTCTCAATCCATGATCACCTCCCTACGCTCCGCACATCCAGCTCTAGTAGATCTCAACCAAGCGAAATCGTAGAAGAACGCGAAAATGACCTCAAAACTAAGCACAAAATCTCATTGCACTCACTCCCGGGACGTGCTTACTTTTCCAAAATATTCGGTCACGTGACTGCTTTTTCTTCGACTCTAAATCTTGCTCCAGTACTTCATCCGCCTTCTCTCTGCCAGCAGTGCCTCTGACCGGATGAGATTTCTGGAGAGACACGAGATTTCACAGTGCTTCTCGAGCAATGTGCACCTTTTCATTCTCAGCATATGCAGGCCTAGCACCTCTGACCTGGCATAAAACGCAGAGGAATGCGCGATTTGCATTTCTTTCCACCACACGGCAAACTCGTCACCATTAGTATCTCTTCCCCTAGCGCCTTAGAGCTAGCAGAGACCGCAGAGACAGTGCTATTCTATACGGCTTCTTAAACTACGTACACCTTTTTATGCTCCGTATCTCTAGTTCTAGCACCTCTAA